>CM056595.1:23017793-23306828 GCA_029721355.1 Tegillarca granosa
ACGACATCAAAACCCGGGTCATTTAAACACAACTTTCAAAACGGTGAAATACGATAAATTAAACACAGAACTTCATTGAATTTTTCATTTGTGACTTAGTAAGGGATACATAACACCATTTCAATTACATCTGGATATTAATTTAGGACAATTAATGCAATTTGCCATGTTTCACCTTCGATTCATGGGTTTTCCCGTACATACGTGCGCATGCTCCAAGCTCATAATTACCATCGTTAAACATTGACCAACCGGTCAGAGGATTCACGGTTTATTTACAGCTAAAAGAAATGAAATTTTAGAAAATGAATCTCACGGATCGTGGTTAGAGGATATCTATTTTTAAAAATTAATTTTTAGAAAATCAAAAAAAAAAAAAAAAATAAAAATAAAAAAATAAATAAAAAAAAAAATCAGAAAATTGAAAAACTTAATGCAGCTTTAAATCTGTTTAAATGTATATTTATGGACATTTTAGTTATTGTATACATGTATTCGTGTCATCATCCTGTGTCTGTCCAAAGTCGTGAGTTTTATCTACTAATGACTGGTCTCAAAATAGCCTCATTAAATAGTTTATCGCAGAGGTGTTGTGTTATTATTATTATTATTATTATTATTATTATTATTATTATTATTATTATTATTATTATTATTATTATTATATCACCCGATTCTTCGGTACAGACATTCCTTATCCGTAGAGTAAAATACTCTTTTTACCTAAGTCACATATGACCGTATCCCATTTGTGATTTAATTTTATTCCGGATTTATACCGTCAGCTGGTTGTGTAACAGGTAAGTAGCAGACAACAAAATAGTTATAGTATTTACAAGGTGAAACTTACATGTCCAAGTTGTGATCTGGATCTTGATCAAAATTAAAAATTGTGTCGAGGCCGTAACTCGATGTTGTTTCGGACGAATTTTATGAAACTTTACACTGATGATTTTGATAGTCCAGTCTTGTGTTAAGATCTTAAACCAAAGTCATACTTTACATACTTTCACAAAGCAAGTTAATCTTCTGATTCAAATTTTTAAAAATATATTTGAGTACATTTTATAGTCAGTGGTATAATAGGCATGTTTTAAAGACTGCGTCAGAAGTTTAGAGAGGCAAAAGAAAAAAAAGAAGTTTACAGACAAGTCTTATACCATAACTATCAGTAACACGTATGTTCAAAATTGAATGATATATGCAGTTTTTTTTTTTTTGACATTTTAGGTTTGTCATGGCTTAGCAGTTAAAGAGATGCGGTTTACACTGAGAAAAGTTTTGAAATGGGGAATCGTGGCAGGAGTTATTGGTGGTTCTACTGTAGTTCTTCAGAGAAATGACTGGAAGGTTTCAACATTGGGGTTATTTAGATTTGGTCGAGCAGCTTATGCTGTAAGTTAGCACATGTAGATTCATAAAGACAGTATCGTAACTACCTATGAGGCAACCGAGGCAACTGCCTCAATAAAAAATTTACCAAGTGCTTTTCTCATAGAAGTGATATGAAAAATCCAAGTTAAAAGATGGACCTATTTTTGTCTGATACCCGCCCACATAAATTTAAACTTTTAAACTATTCCTCTAACCTGGATTACAAGGTTTAGTAATGTGGATAAAGCTAGTTTTCATAGCACAAAACCATTCTGCTTATTTTACAACAGCTGGTCTAATTTTTAGCTTTCCTATTATACTGTATTATAATACCTTCCTTACACATGAAAGATGTAAAACATTGAGACTGTCGGTACTTTATCACAATGTCATTAATGACATTATATATAGATTGATCTTTTGTTCTTGCCTCAGTTTATTTAAGGGTCTAGTTACGGTACTGTAAAGAGTTTCAGGATTTCGATATGAAATTCCAAAGTTTATCTGGTGGATAATAACTAAACCTGTAAAAGGAGGGTGGAGATGCCTGAAAAAAAAACACATCCTCATCAAGTGCCCCAGCTGAAGATCAAACCTGGCCCTCTAGATGATAAGAGAGTGTTCTATCATATTGATTAATTTTTTTTTTTTTAAAGATTTAAAAAAAAAATATATATATATATATATACATATATATATATTTTTAGAAAATTCTTTTTTTCCCCAATAATGGGTAAATTTAATACAGCTTAAATGATTATATCTTACCTACCAAGTCATTGCATTTTTTTATCCAAAATTTTTTCTTCTTTATTTCAAATGGTTAATTGCCATTGGAAATAATGTTCAGCTCAACTTTTTTCTTTTGTTTGTTTGTTTGTTTTTTTTTTATTATTATTTCTTTCAGTTTAAGCTTAGCAAATAAAAAAACATGAATCTTTATCTACTTAGGGTTTCTCTATTTGACACTTTTTTTGTGAAAAAAAAATCCCCTCACTACTGAAATGGTGCATAAAACTGTATTAGTGATTAGAATTATTTTTAACATTTCAGGCAGCTTATTTAGTGGTAGATTATAAATGGACACTTAGAGGACTTGATAGTTCCACTAAAGAATATCAAAAAATAAAATCACAGGTAAATTTTGTATATAGTTCTTCATCTTATTGTATTATAGTAACTAATTCAAATGAAGTGGTGCATGCCGTTAAAAATGAACTTTTTTGCAAGTTAGGTCATATTATACTGTTGGATCTTGGTCACTTTATGTTACTGAAACTTAAGGAAATCAGTCTGTACTAGCCTAGATACCAGTATATGATTTTCGGCAAACTTTAAATTCAAGTTGAGTTTACACACTTTTGGCATGGGGATCTTTAACAATTACTACTAGATCTTATTGAAGAAACAGGTTATCATGTGTGATTTTGTATAAATTATCACATACCCTACCAAACTGAATGCAAAGCCTTCTTTCTAACTAAATCTGCCAATAAATTCACAATCAGCTTTTTTATATTGATTTTTAATCTGATTGGAGAAACTGATATCTGACTGGAAAAATAAAAAAAAAAACTGCTAAAATGTAATTAAAAACAACAGATAATTGTTCGTTTAAATGTCATTTATTAAGATTTTAATATTACTATCATAAACACAGGTTAAAACTTAAAAAAGAAACATTGATCTATCAAAATTTGTTAACATTGTCTGGGATTCTCCCAACTCGACAAAATTCTCCCAACTGAATGATGACGTCACATAGGAAAAGTTCATACATATTCATGACATAATGTTATTGTTGTTGGAAAATGGAATTCCCCTAAAAGTAGTTCCTGGCTACTATGGTGATATGGAATTTTGTATCGCACATATGTGATACGGACCATTGTATCGCATAGCCAGAAAATGTAATGTATTGCTATAGTAAGGTTCAATGGGAATGTGATAAAGTATTAAAAAGTTAGAAAAACATTCTTGCATCATTATTGATGTGGTTTTATTTTATGTTAATTTTGAAGGTTTTTTAGATCTTAAACATTTTATTGTGGGTTAAGTCGTTTATTTATTATTTATTCTTCATAAGTTACACCTTAGATCAGCTTTACGTCTAAGAGAAATGTGCTGCACCAATGGAGGAGCATTTATCAAAGTGGGTCAGCATGTTGGTTCTCTGGAATATCTCCTGCCTGTTGAATATGTAGAAACTATGAAAGTACTCCATGATAGAGCTCCACAGTCTCCTCTATCAGAATTATATAAAGTGCTAGAGGAAGATCTAGGGAAAAAGGTAATTATGTAGATAAACTGAGCTTGTTAAATAGCTAGTAGCTTGTCAGAATCTAAATGCTATATTCTAAAGCCAGTTTACAACCTGATTGAAACCTTTTGGTGATAGATGAGCTTCGTGAGACAACTTGATTGCTTGTCAGAATCTAAATGGTATATTCTAAAGCCAGTTTGCAACCTGATTGAAACTTTTGGGGATAAATGAGCTCTGTGAGACACCTCGATTGCCTGTCAGAATCTAAATGGTATATTCTTAAGCCAGTTTACAACCTGATTGAAACCTTTTGGGGATAAATGAGCTCTGTGAGACACCTCGATTGCCTGTCAGAATCTAAATGGTATATTCTTAAGCCAGTTTACAACCTGATTGAAACCTTTTGGGGATAAATGAGCTCTGTGAGACACCTCGATTACCTGTCAGAATCTAAATGGTATATTCTAAAGCCAGTTTACAACCTGATTGAAACCTTTTGGGGATAAATGAGCTCTGTGAGACACCTCGATTGCCAGTCAGAATCTAAATGGTATATTCTTAAGCCAGTTTACAACCTGATTGAAACCTTTTGGGGATAAATGAGCTCTGTGAGACACCTCGATTGCCTGTCAGAATCTAAATGGTATATTCTAAAGCCAGTTTACAACCTGATTGAAACCTTTTGGGGATAAATGAGCTCTGTGAGACACCTCGATTGCCTGTCAGAATCTAAATGGTATATTCTAAAGCCAGTTTACAACCTGATTGAAACCTTTTGGGGATAAATGAGCTCTGTGAGACACCTCAATTGCCTGTCAGAATCTAAATGGTATATTCTAAAGCCAGTTTACAACCTGATTGAAACCTTTTGGGGATAAATGAGCTCTGTGAGACACCTCGATTACCTGTCAGAATCTAAATGGTATATTCTTAAGCCAGTTTACAACCTGATTGAAACCTTTTGGGGATAAATGAGCTCTGTGAGACACCTCAATTGCCTGTCAGAATCTAAATGGTATATTCTAAAGCCAGTTTACAACCTGATTGAAACCTTTTGGGGATAAATGAGCTCTGTGAGACACCTCGATTACCTGTCAGAATCTAAATGGTATATTCTAAAGCCAGTTTACAACCTGATTGAAACCTTTTGGGGATAAATGAGCTCTGTGAGACACCTCGATTGCCAGTCAGAATCTAAATGGTATATTCTAAAGCCAGTTTACAACCTGATTGAAACCTTTTGGGGATAAATGAGCTCTGTGAGACACCTCAATTCATAGAATTTTTGTTTGCACTGTTAAGAAGTGTTTTTATCATGCCTAGTACATGTATTGTTGCAGTAATAGAAATTTTGTTGATTGCTTGTCAAAATCTAAAAGTTATATGCTAATGTCAGTTTACATCAGTTTAAATTTGAAACCTTTTGGTGAGAAAAGAGCTTGATTAAACACCACAGTCCATGAAATGGAAGAGGTGTCTTTGGCATGTCTTGATGTTGAAGTTATGGTTTGTCAACAACTGGATACGGCTTGTCTATTTCAATAATAGGATTGTTGTTACAAATAAAAGTTAAGTGTTCAAAAGCTTGATAATATATAAACAGCAACACATCGTTATTATCGACATGTATTTGTGTGGTTTATGGAACAGAACAGTGCAAGCTGGAACTCTTGGAATGCAGCACGTCGTGCAGCCTCGGAATGACCAACATGGAGAAAAGTTGTCGAAGCCTTGTGTGTCTCCTGGCACTAAGAGAATTAATTTAATTGGTTAATTTGTGTGGTTTATATTCAGATTTATGGACACTGTCATCAGATTTTAAATGACATGTACATTATTTGTTTATAGGTAGATGAAATATTCACAAGCATTGATCCTGAACCACTTGGAGCAGCTTCACTGGCTCAAGTTCATAAAGCCACTACTCATGATGGACGTGTTGTCGCAGTTAAAATACAGCACCCGAAAGTCAAAGCTCATTCTTATATCGACATGAAAACAATGGAGGTAATTTGAATGTGTGTGTGTGTGTGTGTGTGTGTGTGTGTGTGTGTGTGTGTGTGTGTGTGTGTGTGTGTGTGTGTGTGTGCATACGTGCGTGCATGTGTGTGTGCGCACGCAATAAAACTATTTGTAAAACACCATTTTTTTAACTTGAGTTCTTTGGATTTGACCTTGTATTTTAATCCCAAATGTCAAGAGTAGCCATGTCAGAAAAAATTCTAACTTCTCATTACTAAAGTGATTGAATTGGGTCAGTGCATTTGACACTGGTCACTAAGAGGACAGACTGTGGAGTGTGGACTACCGTAGTTTACTTTTTGTGAGGAATGGGGGAAATGATATGCTTGGCTGCAGTGTACTGACTTTGTGAGCATAATAACAACTAACTTTCTTGTTTATCAAATAACATTTTTTGTTTTATAGTTACTGGTACATGGAATAGCATGGATTTTCCCTGGATTTGAATATCTGTGGCTGGCTGAAGAAACGAAGAAAAATTTGCCTCTGGAATTAGATTTCTTGCATGAAGGGAGAAATTGTGAACGAGTGGAAAGAATATTTAAACATTTTAATTTCTTAAAGGTAAAACACACATAAAAAACTTTGGACAAAATCTGGAACTAAATTGCAAGTCCATCTTGGTTTCAACTTCACAGGGTGCTTGAGATTTCAAATTAAGCAATTGATGACAACAAAGGAAACTATTCTGACCCCTGTTTCACATTCATTTAGTTGACTGTACACTCAACTCAAATTGGGGAATACATGTATATTGCATATTTTCATGTCAATTACAGTCATTGTCAATTAAGCCATTACACAGTTAAAATTGAATATCTATTGTTATATTTTAAATTTTTTAATGTAGGTTTGTTGAACAAAACAAATCATTGTCTAATGAAACTTCAGTTTTTTTAAAATATTGACGAGAAAAAAATGGGAATATTTAAAAAAAAAAAAAAAGGAATATTTAAGTTGAGTGTACACGTAATTAAGTGAATGATTGTAAAACTTGGCCCTTAATGGGAAAAAAACCCGAAACATGAAGATTGAGATATTGAAAGTTTACTGTGTATTTGTTTTTTTTAACACTCAATTTAAAAATATTAAGATTCTAGTGATTTGAGTGTCTTTTAACTGAGATAAAATTTCACAATGTAAGCGCCACTGCGGTAGCTCAGTTGGTAGAGTGCTCGCTCTGTAAATGGAAGGTCTTGGGTTTGAACCCCGGCCGGGTCTGACCCAAGACTTGAAAGTGGGTAGTGACTTATTTCGCCAAGCACTCGGCATTACGAAATGAAAGTCACGGTTTTTTCGGATGGGAACTTAAAATAAACGAGGTCCCGTGTCACAGCAGGCATGGCACGATAAAGAACCCTGCTGTATAATGCCATCAGCGCAATGCACAGGCAAAATTTCTGCACTTTTGCCTATAGCTGGCGACGTCTCGATATAAGTGAAATATTCTTGACTGGGACGTTAAACACCATTACTCAAGTCGGCTCAACTCACAATGTAAGCTCTTATGGAAAATGGTAAATTATTATAATGATAAGTATTCAGATCATTTTCATAAGGTTTTTTACAACATTTAGTGAAGTAATCATCTTACCGAAGGGAATATGGAGTTATGTGTACTTATAGGGAAAAAGGTGCCTTCAAAACTTTTTAATTTGAAAGTAAATGAACATTGAAATTTTCTCTACAACAATACAATCCAGTGTTCATCATTGCTTGTCATGGCTTTTGATTTGATAATATTGTTTTATGGTCCCATATGGAATAAGAAGTTGGAAATATTAATGTAAGTACAAAAGCTAGTAATTTTGTTTACTAGGTAAGTGATGAGACCCAGTATATTTGCATTAAATGACTTTACAGATTTTTAGTAGTCATTTTATTCATTACTTAATGCAGGTACCAAAGATATACTGGGATTTATCTTCAGAGCGAGTCCTCACAATGGAGTTCTGTGAAGGTGGTAAAGTGGATGATAAAAAATATATGGACAAGCATGGTATATCAGTGAATGAGGTAAATGTATAACCAAACATGGTATATTGGTGAATTAGGTAAATATATGGACAAGCATTGTATATAGGTGAATACATAGACAAGCATGGTATACAGGGCTCCACCGGGCTGGTAAGGTCAAGCGGCTGTCAGCAAATGGTACATCAATCCCCCCCCCCCCCCAAACAATCAGCAAAGGGTAAACTCTAAGCATGGTGTATCAGTGAATGAGGTAAATACACAATGTACATGTATGCTGTACAAAGCTAACATTGAATTTTGAACTTTAGTTACTTACTTATTCAGTTTATATCCGTTGTAGTAGAAACTACCTTCTGCAGTTGTCACAGTTGGTCTACTATTTCTAACTTCTAACTGAGACTTTTTAAGCATTTGTTGCAACAAATCTGGTTGGAAGTGAGCTTTATAGTATATTTAGTTATTGGTTACAGTTATTTTGATGAACAAATGTTAATATTTTAATGGCTAGAGGTAATTTGCTTCTAGGAGGCCCTGTTATTGTCTGTTCATCCAGGGACATCAGTCCGCTTAATATGGGTCTGACAGTGGGTGCCAATCTAAATTTTTGAAATCTAGATTTTTCCCAAATAATTTGGTAAATTTTCCCAGTTAGAATTACTTCAGTACAAAATTTTAACATTTAGATTTGTATACTGTGTATTTTTCTTTTTTCCAAATTTGTACAAAATGTTGCTTATTTTCCCAATTCTAAGGGCCTTCCAGACTTATAACACATCAGAATATAACATGTACTATATATTTACATGAAAGGTACAACAGCCCAGTTACCTAAGGTATCCAGATGTTTATTATTGTCTATTTACACTAATTTTAAGATATTAATAAAGAATCTATTGAATTTTGTAAGATACTGTGTGCAGATACCTCACTTCTGTTGATATATTTTGTGTATCATTAAAATTACTCACAGGTCTTTGTGGTTGAGAGGTCTAAAGCGCATGATTACCTATAATCATTCCTCTAAGCATCAAGGTTTGAATCCCACTCAGGCATATATTGAAAAAGTTTTCAAGTTCCCTGTCAAAGCCTGAAGGTCAGTGGTTTTTCTCCTAGCGCTCCAGTTTCCTCCACCATCCCAGAACAGACCTTCTTGGAATGAAACAATGAAAAATTGTTGACTGGGTCATAAAATTCTACAATTCACTCCACTGCAACAAAATTGCTTGACATTTAATAACTAGTGTTTAAATTGTTATTGTAGATAGCTAGAGATCTTGGTAAACTCTACAGCGAGATGATTTTTGTCCAGGGGTATGTTCATTGTGACCCCCATCCTGGTAATGTACTGGTCAATAAAGATGAACATGGGACCAAGATTGTCCTGCTTGACCATGGTCTTTACCTGGTAAGATAGAAGTATATTTATTGTTAGCTAGCCTTTTGAGGAGAGCAGGTTCTGATTCTATATGTCTGCTTTAATTACCTGGGAAATTAGTTTTGAAGTATTTGCAGATGGACTTTACTGTGCAAAATGAAAAATGAATATTTAACTCTGCCTTTTTTTTTAAATTTTCAAAAACCAGTATAGATCATTCTTGTGTATAGATATCCAAATATTGTGCTCAGAATAATATGAGTTGAGTAATGGTGTGTAACCCCAGTCAAGAATATTTTACTTAAATCTAGATGTTGCCAGCTATAAGCGAAAGTGCAGAAATTTTGCCTGTGTTGCGCTGATGCCTACAATGACACAGGACCTCGTTTATTTTAAGTTCCCATCCAAAAGAACCAGGACTTTCTGAAGTTTCATTTGTTATACCAAGTGCTTGGTAAAATAACAGTGACTACCCACTTTAAAGTCTTGTGTCAGACCCGGTCAGGGTTCAAAACCACTTATGGCACGAGCACTCTACCAACTGAGCTACTGCAATGATAATCAGATAAAAATTACTGGTCCATTGAGATTCATTGTGTGACCAGTAGATAAGCACCAGTGTGATTAGCTGACCAGTAGATAAGCACCAGTGTGATAAGCTGACCAGTAGATAAGCACCAGTGTTGTTAGCTGACCAGTAGATAAGCACCAGTGTGATTAGCCTGAAAAATGTTCATTTTGCATGCAGAATACCTTGCATGGTTTTCATTCAAATGATAATCTACTTTGGAGTTGAAAAACTGAAATTTAAATTTTACTTGTACAAGTACATGTATTTGATTAATACTGATTCATGCAGTAAAACTTTTATAACTTAGACTTACAATTATAACTGAAGATAGGATTTTTTAAATTTAGGCCTAACTTAAAAAATTCTTTGTTTGCTGTTTTCCGACCCATGCTATCCACATGTGGGTAGGTAGACAAAAAATTTATTTTATTTTTTGAAAAACTTAATCTATTACACTTTTGAAAAAGTTTAAATTACTTTTATATGTCTCTTTTAAAACACATTTTTCCAATTTTTTGCTGACTAAAGTCTTCTTTGCTCCTCCTTGTGTTTTCTCCAATGGAGAAACACAGCAGAATTTCCTTACTACCCTATAAACTTGCTCACTAGTCCTCTCGCTTGCTAGGGTTATTGCCCTTTAATACTGTTTCCTACATGTATGTTGTATGAGAAGTAAAAAAAAAATGGAATTGATGGCAATAAAAATTTTGGGTAGGGACATTTCAAGTTGGTCGGGCGGTCAACTGGCAAACACAGTTAATTTTATTTTAGGCCTTAAAATCAAACAAAAATACTGTCATGGGAGCAAATGCATGAAATGTATTAAAGAAAAATATGTTCCAAGATTTTAGATTTTTCTTATACTATTGTTTCAAGTCTCATTAAAATATGTTGAAGGTAACAAAAGTTTTTTTGCTCAAAAAGAAATGTGACAAATAGCAAATTACCCTGAACCCAGGGTGGGGAGGGGGGGGGGGAGTTAAAATCTTTGGTAATCAAGGATTCTTGTTACAACATACATTTATAATCTACTCGATATTTCAGACCATGACAGATGAGTTTAGGGTCAATTATTGTAAGTTATGGGTGTCGTTAATCAAAGCAGATTTAGAAGGGATCAAGAAATATGCTACAGCGATGAATGCAGGAGATTTACATGGATTATTTGCCTGTATGGTGACAGCTAGATCATGGAAAGCTATCACAGCAGGCATAGATAAACAAGAGATTACTGCAGAAGAGGTATTCTATTTTCACTTTTTTTTTTAATAAAATTAATGAATATGGTTTGAAAATCTTTTTTTTTAAAACCTAACTGTTTTTAAGGTTATTTCTGTATTTATGACAAGTATCTTAATGTGAATTACATTTAAAATATTTATGAGATCTAGTTCTTTTCTTTGCGATACGTTTTATATTACATGTACTGTACTTTCTTAGCAATATACAGCAGTTCTCATCTAGCACTTTTCAAATGGAGTTCTCTTTTTCAAAGTTCCACTGCGAAAGTAAGTTACTTGGTCAATTTATTACCAAGACAGATGTGTCATAGGTTGTTACCTTACTAATAATTCATTTTATTATATGACAACTGATTTTACTGAGTTTTGATTAGCCAAAAACATGTTAAGCTGCACTGGACAAATCGTTATGTTTACCATGCATTTCTGCGCGTGAGGTTAATATAATGGTCCCAAATTGCTCCCTGAGGTACCTAAAAATAGTTAACATGCGATTATCCCATTGTCTTAGAATAGAACCAATCAGAGCTGTTGTAAGCTTTTTATAAGCCAATCAAAATTGACCTACTGTAAAAGATTTGGATCTCATTGCATTTTCTGAAAATCATGACAGAACGAACAAAAACAGAGATGTTACAAATTGTTTTGAGACATATGTCTTTCAGTCATATAATAAAACAATTACTGAATTTTGATTTCAGTAAATATAAGGATTTATGACCCCCCCAAAAAATGTTATATTCACTGAGGTCGTAGGCAGAGGTGAATATAACATTCCTTTGGGGTCCATAAATCCTTGTATTGACCTCATCAAAAGTCTATAATTGTATAATACTTGTATTGATAACTTTAAAATCAAAAGAATGAAACATATAAAGAAACAAACAACATTTTTGATTCATCTTCACAAAGTGAAAAAGAGCTTAAATAAAATATCTGGCATGAATGTCAAATTAAAATTCATTGTTTGGGTTTTAGGTTTAAAACTTTTAATGGACAAAATTTATAAAGATTTTTTATTTTTCACCTGGCAACTCTATTTTCACATTTTGAACTGTTACTAACCATTTCGTTAAACTAACAAAGCTCTGAACAATTGGGCCCTGAAGTTTTAAATGAAATTAAATGATTTAAATTTAAACTTTTTTTTTTTTACTTTCAGGATGACGAAATTAAACAAAATGCTGCTCAATATTTGATTGAGATATCTACCATTCTGAACAGGGTTCCAAGACAGATGTTACTCATACTAAAAACCAATGATGTTTTACGTGGTATTGAATGTGCATTGAAAACTCGTGCAAACGCCTCATCTTTTATAAACATGTCAAAATGCTGCATAAGAGCTGTTGCCATAGACAAGCTTCATAATTGTGACAGTTGGTTTCAGTCATTAGGCGTTAGACTTCTGTGTCAATGGCAGCTGTTTAAGATCAGTTTATATGAGTTTTATTTATGGTTTCAGACATCTGCATTAATGAATGCAATCTACAATCAACAAATTGGCAAGACTGCCATCAGCTGATGAATATTTCTTTTCTTAGGTACCACAGTATTAACTAAATTAAATTATTATTGTGATAAATTTTTATTCTCTGAACATTTTATATTATACATCTTTTCGATTTTCGAAAATAAAATCTCTCTATGTAAAACTTTCTAGTTTATTTTGTATATAGAAGAGTAGTCCGCTTTTTAAAAGTATATGCCATGACGATTGCTTGATTTGAAAACAGTTTTACTTCTTGATTAAAATAATTTTACTGCTTTATAGAAGTTATTAGTTCTGTAATGATGGAGAAAACCAAAGTATGTGGTAAAAAAGTACAATTTTCAGCAACGAAACTGACAAACTGCCTTACACTACTAATATCCATGGGTAGATACTAAATTTGGACTTATCCATGTGACATCATTAAGTAAGGGAATAATTCTGTCCAGGAAGTTATAGCATTCCAGCACAATCTTAAAGAATGTACAAAAATTCCTAAGGACACAAAACTCTTATGCATTTTGATATATTTAGCAGAATTAAGTATATAAACAAGAGATGTTTGTGAAACACTTATGCGCCCCCCCCCCCCCCCCCCCCCCCCCCTTCTTGGACAGACATTATAGAGTGCACAAGCTTTTATTATGGGCAGTGTACATGAAAATTAAATTGACCTTTTGAACTTAAAATCAATAGGGATCATCTACCAGTACAATCTGAGATGCATAAATCTATCAAGTATGAAGTGTCAAAGCTAAAACAAAAATTTGAATTACAGTTTGCACAAACATAGAGACCTTCAGACAGGTCTGACTGTACTTCTAAATTATAAATTATTATCAATATAACCATATTCAACCAACCTGATTATATATGTTATACATGTATTAGTAATTAATTTGATCAACCTTCATAGAGATAATGAACGTAAAGCAAATAATTGGAATTTTCTAAGTCCAAGGGGGATAACTGTATCAAAAATTGCTCGTTCATTCCCAAAACAGAACTTGACCTAGATATTCTTATGATAAATCTGTATACCAAATTTTATTTCAGTATGTGCAACCTCTGCAAAGAAAATGAATGGAAACTGCAAATAATTGGAATTTTTCTTAGTCCAAGGGGGATAACTGTGTCAAAAATTGCTCAAACATACCAAAAACAGAACTTGACCTAGGTATTCTATTGATAAATATATGTATGTATACCAAATTTTATTTCAGTATGAGCAACCTCTGCAAAGCAAATGAACAGAAACTGTTGGTGGACCGACAAACAGCAGCAAAGCATTATGCCCTACCTTCTTTGAAGAGGGGCATAAAAAAATGTACATAGTCACACACCTGCAAAAAAAAAATACTTTTAGCTCACAAGTTTTCATGAAGGATTAAATTATGCAATTTTCATTGGAAAGTAAATACCACAAAAATATATTCTTGTAAATATCAACAAAATTTTTCACTTAGACACACAATGTTTCTCCAATTTTTTTTTAAATTAGAAAACAAAAAACCAGGAAATTTAAAACTCTCAAATATTAACAAGAGGCCCAATAGGGCCTGTATCGCTCACCTGGCACATCCTTATTTGTTCTTTGCTTTTTCTTTTTAAATATATTCAATCAATAAAATGTAAACAAACTCACTAGCAATATCCTTATTTTCTATTATTTCAAGCGCTATGAATCATAAAATTTCTTTCAATTAGCCATGTACTTTCAGAAGATTTAGGCTGAAATAAATCTTATTTGCATGTTACATAATTATTGCAAAAATGGAAAATTGTACAGAAAAACCCATTACATATGTTTTATCCCCAACATCTAGTTTCTATGTTATAAATTTCAACAAAATCAATTTATACATGTAAATAAACCCATAATGGCCATTTTTCGATTTTTCTACTTTAAAGTAACGGCGGCCATCTTGGATTTCCGACAGAAATGTTGGATACAATTTTGAATCTATACCACCCAAGGACCTTCCACACTTCCATATCCTTTCAATTGGCCACGTACTTTAAGAGAAGAAGATTTTCAAAGATTATGGCTAAAAATAAACCTTATTTGCATATTAAGTAATTATTACACAAACGAAAAATCGTAAGGAAAAACCTGTTATATATGTTTTATCCCCCGACATCTATTTTCTATGTTTCAAATTTCAACAAAATCAGTACAAAAATCAACCCAAAATGGCCATTTTTTTATTTTTGCTATTTATAGTAATGGCAGCCATCTTGGATTTCTGACAGACATGTCGGATACAATTTTGAATCTATACCACCTAAGGACCTCCCGCACTCAATATTGTTTTCAAGATAATAAACAATTTAAGTCTTTTTTTTGCAGCTGTGACCTTGACCTTTCAACATATAACATTGAGCCATACATAAAAATGATTGTCATGTCAATACCTACAATATTCTAATATACATGCCCATACAAAAAGTTTATAGTTTTAAAGATAATTAGCAATTTTAGTCTTTTGCAGCTGTGACCTTGACCTTTCAACATATGACCTTGTATCATATATCAAAATGATCTTTGTCACAATACCTACAATATTCTAATATACATGCCTATACAAAAAGTTCATAGTTTACAAGATAATTAGCATTTTAAGTCTTTTTTGAAGCTGTGACCTTGACCTTTCAACATATGATCTTGAACCATATATCAAAATAATTGTCATGTCAATACCTACAATAATCTAATATACATGCCCATACAAAAAGTTTATAGTTTTTAAGATAATTAGCAATTTAAGTCTTCTTTTGCAGCTGTGACCTTGACCTTTCAACATATGACCCTGATCCATATATCAAAATGATCGTCATGTCAATACCTACAACATTCTAATATACATGCCTATACAAAAAGTTAATAGTTTTCAAGATAATTAGCAATTTAAGTCTTCTTTTGCAGCTGTGACCTTGACCTTTGAACATATGACCTTGTATCATATATCAAAATGATCTTTGTCACAATACCTACAATATTCTAATATACATGCCTATACAAAAAGTCAATTGTTTTCAAGATAATAAGCAATTTAAGTCTTTTTTTTTGCAGCTGTGACCTTGACCTTTCAACATATGATCTTGAACCATACATCAAAATGATTGTCATGTCAATACCTACAATATTCTAATATACATGCCCATACAAAAAGTTGATAGTTTTCAAGATAATTAGCAATTTAAGTCTTCTTTTGCAGCTGTGACCTTGACCTTTGAACATATGACCTTGTATCATATATCAAAATGATCTTTGTCACAATACCTACAATATTCTAATATACATGCCTATACAAAAAGTTCATAGTTTACAAGATAATTAGCATTTTAAGTCTTTTTTGAAGCTGTGACCTTGACCTTTCAACATATGATCTTGAACCATATATCAAAATAATTGTCATGTCAATACCTACAATAATCTAATATACATGCCCATACAAAAAGTTTATAGTTTTCAAGATAATTAGCAATTTAAGTCTTCTTTTGCAGCTGTGACCTTGACCTTTCAACATATGACCTTGATCCATATATCAAAATGATCGTCATGTCAATACCTACAATATTCTAATATACATGCCTATACAAAAAGTTAATAGTTTTCAAGATAATTAGCAATTTAAGTCTTCTTTTGCAGCTGTGACCTTGACCTTTGAACATATGACCTTGTATCATATATCAAAATGATCTTTGTCACAATACCTACAATATTCTAATATACATGCCTATACAAAAAGTCAATTGTTTTCAAGATAATAAGCAATTTAAGTCTTTTTTTTGCAGCTGTGACCTTGACCTTTCAACATATGACCTTGAACCATACATCAAAATGATTGTCATGTCAATACCTACAATATTCTAATATACATGCCCATACAAAAAGTTCAAAGTTTACAAGATAATTAGCAATTTAAGTCTTCTTTTGCAGCTGTGACCTTGACCTTTCAACATATGACCTTGATCCATATATCAAAATGATCGTCATGTCAATACCTACAATATTCTAATATACATGCCTATACAAAAAGTTCAAAGTTTACAAGATAATTAGCATTTTAAGTCTTTTTTGAAGCTGTGACCTTGACCTTTCAACATATGATCTTAAACCATATATCAAAATGATCGTCATGTCAATACCTACAATATTCTAATATACATGCCTATACAAAAAGTACATAGTTTACAAGATAATAAGCAATTTAAGTCTTCTTTTGCAGCTGTGACCTTGACCTTTCAACATATGACCTTGATCCATATATCAAAATGATTGCCATGTCAATACCTACAATATTCTAATATACATGCCTATACAAAAAGTTCATAGTTTTCAAGATAATTAGCAATTTAAGTCTTCTTTTGCAGCTGTGACCTTGACCTTTGAACATATGACCTTGTATCATATATCAAAATGATCTTTGTCACAATACCTACAATATTCTAATATACATGCCTATACAAAAAGTCAATTGTTTTCAAGATAATAAGCAATTTAAGTTTTTTTTTTGCAGCTGTGACCTTGACCTTTCAACATATGACCTTGAACCATATATCAAAATGATTGTCATGTCAATACCTACAATATTCTAATATACATGCCTATACAAAAAGTCAATTGTTTTCAAGATATAGTGACAAATATATAATTTTAAGCAATTTTCCCACTTAGTACCTTATAATTTCCCCATTTTGAGCCTCATGGCTACCATTTGGGCAAATCTGAAACTAGATGACCTAGGGATGGTATAAATGAAATTACTTAAGGTATATCTCTTGTACATTCAGAGGAGAAGATTTTTAAAGTTTTTCACTATTTCCCCCCTTATGGGGCCCCAAGGGGACATAACTCCTTCATTTTTGCAAATCTGAAAGGGCTTCACCCAGGCATAATGGTTACCAAGTTTCATCAAATTTGGCCCAGTGGTTTTGGAGAAGAAGATTAAAATGTAAAGTGTACGGACGCACGCACGCACGCACATACACACGCCGCATCATACCATAAGCTCACGCTGGCTAAAGCCAGGTGAGCTAAAAATTCTACAATGCATACACTATATTATGAAATGTATCAATTTTATAGCAAAAATTTAAGTGCTGTTTACTGGACACAATGACAAAATGGTTTAGACATTTGGTTAAGGAAAGGGACCAGAATATGAATGAACTAATTGATGGTTAAATAGTAAAACAATTGCAAATAACAAAACTAATAAAATATATATAAACACATTTATTTTATTCATGTGGCATGTTGTCATATAATATATATACCAGTATACTTATATACTTATACCATATATGTAAGTATTTTTATTATAAGTTAAAAATACTTTAACAAACTACATATAACAATATGTATAAGTGGAAAAATAAAATAATTTGTTCCTGTTACAAATATTGCACAATTTACCGTAAACAACCAGTTTCTACATTAAATGTATGTAATAAGGTTGATCTATCTTTCATTGAAATAGTCAGCATCTGATGATAAAAAAGACCTGTCACACTCACTTGTGATTAGACAAATGTGTAGGTCAAAGGTCACAAGTCAAAGGTCAAACCTTAAATGTGGCCATTGTAGGCAATGATAGGTATTTAGTTTTTTTCTCATAATAAAATTCTCTAGTTTTGAGTTAGCATATTTCATCAATTTAAAATGTTATATGTTCTTAAAATTAAATTTCAGTGTCGAGAGTGTCATTTTGGCTCCGTAATATCCAGCCCAGAACTGAGTATCTTTACCTCTATGCTTGTATAAAATATATCTTAATCCTGATGGATATGATTTAAATGTGTGGCGTACCTGAAAAAAAAACATATTGGAAATAATTTACAATATAATAAACCTTAAATTCAGTGCCAGTAGAAATAAAAATATGAAGTATAATCTTCATAATTTTCATAGTTGCTGAATCAGCACAAAAATTAATCCATCATGAAATTTTACATCCATCTCAAATACCAAAGATAATAGGCAACTGAGATTGTGCTTGGAATCTAAAACCATGATGAAGTCAACACAAGTTGTTAATTATCAGAATAAATGTAACTGTAAATGTTACACTCTGCTGCCAAGATTAAAGCCTCTCTATGTGAAAGCTTTACAGCATAGAAACTGGGATTTAAGCATCAACTTGTAAAACTTTGAGAGTAGTGTAGAATAATGCTGTTTAATGCCTCAAAACAAGATTCTTTCATTTATATTTAGACAGTCAGTTCTGATATGGTAGAGGAAATCAGAGTATTGGCAGAAACCATGGCAAGGGAACTGACGAACTTATTCACACTATGATTTCAAAAATTTTAGGATTATCCGCCATCATCATAAAGTGCTATACAAAAGTGTCAAAGATAAAAATTAAAATTGACTTTGATCATCATTACTTCAAGGTCATTTCCACGTTCGATTTCAGAAAAAGCCATCCTTATATGGCCTTTGGCAAGGGAACTGTGAATTTATTTATACTAGGATGTGCCAGAGAAGGATTTGAACCCAGACAGTAAGAGGCATTGTGTTCTGTAAACAGGTTCTTTAGACCACTTGGACATTGGGGCAACAAACCTTTGATGAAAAATATTCTTTAAATTCTTGTAAAAATTACATTTTGTTACATAAAACAAACAGATTAAAACAACAAATCAGCATGTTTTTCTACCTGTATAATCAGACCAGTCCTAAATAATATATAAGACTAATGAAAAAGTACTGCTAAGGTACTTCTCTTACAATACTGTACAACTATCTGAACGGAACATTCCCTTAAGTCAATCTAGACTGCAAATTTTGTTTAGATCAAAAATATTTGGTTTACACAGATAAATCTGACAAAAAATATCAAAATATTTGTCTGGATTATTTAAAGTTTATTTTAAACAGGTTTTCATGTGTACTCAAAATTTGGTTTTCACATGTTTTACTGTATGACTTACATGAAACCAATGGCAACCAGGTGGTTTGCTATCCATAAACTCAAAAGTTCTATCAGTAAGTTTTTCTTTTTCCTCATTTAGTAAATGGACTTGCAACCAATATGTAACTCCACAATCAAATCTAGCAGAATACCTAAAAAAAAATCTTAAAGTGATGGATAATAGATCAAGGAATATTAGCCAGACCACATACTGGGAGAAATAGAAGAAGAGAAAAGAAAAAGAAAATTTAAAAAAAAAACACTTAGCATCTAAACAGCTTAAGTCTTTTTTAGTATTTAGGTCACTGGAAAATGAACCACACATATTTTCACCATTTAACCAATAGAATCATTAGCATTTTGTCAAATTTATCTATATGTCAAATGATTGGTTACTTACAGATATGCTGGGGATTAATCTTGCAATACACTTACATGTACATCCAATCAAAGGAAGATTATTGTTCTTTAAAGCTGCATTGTTTTTCAATTTTCTGAATATTTTGGGGTTTTCTAGAAAATATATTTTTAGAAAAATAGATAACTTCTAATCACTATCTGTGAGATTCATTTTCTAAAATTTCATTCCTTTTAACTGTAAATACCATAAACGGAATCATCTAACTGGTTGGTCAATGTTTATCGATGATTAAATTATGAGCCAGGAGCATGCGCACGGATGTACGGAAACTCCAATAAATCGAAAAAGAAACCTGACAAATTGTTTTGATTGTCTGTCATTAATATCCAGAAGTATTCGCAATGGTGTTATGTATCCCTTCCTAAGGCACAAATGACAAATTCAATGAAGTTCAATGTTTAAATTATCGTATTTCACTGTTTTGTAAGTTGTGTTTAAATGACCCGGTTTTTGATGATGTAAGCATGTTCTAATATTAGATCCCACATGCTACATCTCGCTGCCAGGGAAATTATTGTTGTTTCTGCATTTATTCGAGCTTTTATCGTTGAACCAAATGTAACATTGTTAAATAGGAACACCATTTATTAGATCAGCACCGTTTTAATTTTTTTTCCTTGGAAACTTAATGCAGCTTTAACTATGTACTTCAGTAAAACAAGGCCAAGAACTGGCCTGATAAGACTTAAGGTTTGGAATAGATCCTTAACATACTTAACACACCTACATTCTGTACTTCTTGATAATTCGCCAGAAAATAATTTTCTTTGATTTTAAAATATAACAAAATACAAAACCTTGACTTCAAGCAAAAATTCTTTCATCATTAACAGTTCAAATTTTTCTTTTTTTGGTTGGTTAAAAATTATGAAAAAATAAATAGTAAATCAATGTGATTGTATTTGCATTTACATGTGCTTAATTGGTACAAGAAATAACGGCTGAAACTGATATTTTACCACTCTGAAATTTCTATATCGGGTTTCATTTTGTCCAATACTTCTGCATCACATCCTTCTTGCAACAAGTCAATCAGCTGATGTTTTGTACACCAACTGTAAGAGGTAGCCCAGCATCCTATATCACCTGTGAATCAGAAATAAACATAAATGTTAAAAAAAAAAAAGGACATTCTTGCACTTTGGCTAGAATAAGAATTTTGAAAAAATAAAATATGTATGACAAGTTTCCTCGTCTGGTCTGAAACCCTCAATAGAAATAACCTGCAGTCTATGTATGTGCATGTGTGTGTGTGTGTGTGGGGGGGGGGGATAATCTATGCCTTGAGTTGTATATTCTTCTTAGTTCTACTGTTTTGCTATCATAGCACTTTAATGTAAAATATTGTCAATGGAAAACTTTTTCAATATTGTGTTCTTATCTTCATTAGCCAAGCTTTCACTGAAAATAGCACCTGCTTGTGAAGAACATATTTAACATACAAGATTCTGGATATAAGATTTTCAATTTCAAAAAATGTGTCTTCAAACAGGTGACTTACCTGTAAATTTTACAGTTTTCATTTATACAGACACTATATAAGTGTCGAAAATTAGGCTCAAATTCTAACCTGGCCAGAACTCTCTCATTGCTCAATTAGCTTCAACCTTGAGAGTGGGAGGTCAAGGGCTCAAACCCGGGTGGGGGTCATAGATAAGAACTTGTCTTTTGCCTGGTGCTAAGAGCATAAAGAGGACAGGGATCAACTGGTACAGTCAATATTAGGAAAAAGTAACTGGGCAACATGTATACTTGTCTGCTTATCAGATCCTGACTGGATCACATATAAGACTTTAAAAATTACTTCCTTGTCTGGTGTTTGGCATTAAGAGGACAGGGATCAACTGGTTCACCTCATGCCAGAATAATGTGACTGGGGGAGTGGAAGGCTTGCCTGCAGCATACTAATTTGTTGAGCAAACATCTTAAAAACATTGCCAGCTGGTGCAAGCCAAAACAAAGCCTACCATGATAAACAATTGCACATCTTAAGCAGACATGAACTTTTTTTTTTTTTTATTAATCCTTTGAGATTAATAAACTTGCTGTTGCTGTCTTTAGCTGAAAAATTGATGATATGACCTCAAATGACATTAAAACCAAACAACCGACCAATTGATGCTCAATTAGCTGAAATTATTTGGATATGCAATAAGCAATATGCAAACAGCCAACCAATGAAACAAATTATGCTGTTTGAATTTTATCTGGCTTGCCAAAGCTTGCTCGAAATACCTTTTACTTCTTCATTATAAAGTCTGACAGGATTTGTTCCAACTGGAGTAGTTTCATACTGGAATCCATCTCCCCCATTTTGATCAACATTCCAATATTTCAGTAATTCTAAAATAAAACCATACGTTCTGTCAAAGATTCCAATTTTAGTTTTACAGTTAATTACATGTATTTAATTCACATACTAGTATTTTACAACAGAAGATTCATCAAAACAAAAAAAAAATAACATCTACAAGTACACATATTTCTTAAGTTTGTTACATATCATATTACCAATAAATCTCACATGTTTACAAACGAATATTGAATTTTTTTCTGACCCTTAGATTGTTTCAATTTCAGTGTTAATATAGTAAAAAATCAGGTAGAAGTCACTTTCACAAAATGGTCACCAATATATTGTGGCCAGTCTCCATATGACATCAGGTCCATGCTTAATAAATCAATTCTTCCTTGTTTAAAGTGATTTGTTATTCAAAAACTATTTACAAATTGAATTATAAGAAATAAATTTATTTATTTATTTATTTATTTATTTACTAGTATTTACATGTACTTACTTACATAATTACTAACTTACTTATTTATTTTATTTATTTACTTACTTATTTATATATTTACTGTATTTTTTAAATATTTTTTACTTTTGTTATGGAAAAAATCTAACATTGTGCACACATAATTTGCTTAGAGAAAGATTTATCATATGAATTGCCTATTTCTGATGCAGGATTTTTCAGAACAATACATAAAATTTCTTACCTTCTCCGCAAGGATTTTTTATTAGATTCTTTGTATAAGGATTAATGAAGTAATATCTTTTAAAATCTACTGGTCTAAAACTTGAATACTTTGGATTATAAAACCCAACACAAACACATTTATCATGCCACAATTTTTGCTGCTTTGTAAGTTCATTCCAGCGTTTGTTGACTAATGCACAATTCTTTATGATGTCATTTGCTGGTAACCATGACAATACACTTATCAATATCTCATCAGGTAAATCCGAAATAGGGAACATAGTTCACTGGCATTTTTGGTTTCTGAAATGCAAAGGAATAATAAATAAAAAATATGGTAAATACAGTTACTACTGCTTAACGATTATTTTGGATCAAATGGGTCATATTTAAAACAATAATAGTTGTAAATTTCTTTGATACTAAAAGAACCACTATTTTTGAAACAAATGACAAATTCACAACATTTAAAATGGTCCATTGATTCAAAATTTGGAAACCCTTAAATAAAATTTCATGGTTGAAGAACTGAAACATATTGAGTAATGAATAAATTGTTTAACATTTTCTTCCCTTTTGAATACCGACTCTGGAAGAATATAACATATTCAAAGATTGACACTTGCTCAGTGTGCTCCAAACAAATGTACAAATGGAACTACAAAAGGAGGTTAAAAAAAATTCATGGAACATTGCATATTTTGCAGTAGCAGATCATATATTGTAATACAATTTATTTCAATATAGTCCTCATGTTATCGGGCCTCGGTGGCCGAGTGGTCTAAAGCATGTGCTTATGGATCACAGTGCCTCTCACAGACTGGATTCAAATCCCACTCGGGAAAGAACCTAGTGTGAGAAAGTTTGTCAGTTCGCTTGCCAAAGGTCGGTGGTTTTCTCCGGGCACTCCAGCCATTCCAGAACTGACCACCTCGAAATCAGTGAAAGATTCTTGACTGGGGTTTAAAACTCCACTCCCCATTTTATCTCAATGTGATAAAGAAGCAAATCTTGACCATAGGTTATCTTCCAGTGGATGTAAACTAGTATCACCATATATCCTGATTATTCAACTGTGAATTTTTTTTGGCAAATATTTGAAAAAATACCAAACTAAAGACTTAGGCTCAAGTGACCAATATCAAATGTTTTTCAGATAATTTGGTTTTCTAGGAAAATTTTGCATAATTTACTGTCACGACACAGGAAAAAACAACAAGTTTACCATCCAACACCCCTATGCCAGGCACATAAACTAATAATGAGTCATAAAGTCTAATTCAATAAGTCCGCGTATTGTAGTATGTCAGTAAAAGGTAGTTGTTAGGCAATGTCATCATTGCGTTTTATGAATTTGTAAACTTAAACGTCTTAAGTTTCCATAATGTATGTATTTAACAGCCTAATAAATATGATCAACAATTAGTTTCATAGAAGGTAAGGCCACAATAAACAGCTTGATATTAACTCGGAAGAATTTTTTCAACAATAGTTTTAAAATTGGAAACGGTTAAACAATTCCGACAGTTGACGGGCAAGATAAGCCGGGCAGTTCACTCAGGCACCGAGATTGACTTACAAAGAGAATAGTTGGATAATAAAAGTAAACCACTTTCTGACCATAGTATAATAATATTATATCTTTCTTAACCGAAAGGAACTTTAAATTTTAAATAAATTTAATCATTAAAATGGTCACCAACTTCCCGAGTATGTTTTAATAGTTAATTTCACGCCAAGAAAGTGTAAACAAAAATGAAACAACACAAAACAACGTTCAAATGAATTCCTTAGATCATTTCATTTAAATGGAGAAAATTTGTAATTTAGAATTTATTTTTGAATAAGAATTTTTAAAAGATAATGATACATTTAGTCGATATTTGAACAACAACGTCCTCGAAACTTACTTCGTAAAAATGTATAAAATATTGTAAAACGGACGCATTGCATTTCCGCAAATTTTTCGCAAAGTGATTTTTTTTATTTCCGCAAGATATATACATTTTTTTTCGTAATCATTATATCGTTACCTTATCATGCGTTTCAAAGGTGAAAATATTCTATATATATTGTTAGAATGACTACTTTTATCACTGTCAGTTTTCCAAGCATTCGTTAAACATGGAATTTATGTTTTTGGAGACTAACAGGGAGAGATAGTGTTTGACATTTGTCGGATATACATATAGAAAGTAAAAACAAAAGGTAATGTCTACAGATATAGCTCTATCAAATCTTGTTAAACAAATGTTATATTGGAGTATGAAGAAACATTGATTATAAACAAGAATTCGACAGATTTAAATGTCTCGCCTGGTTAGTTTTTAATCGAGTAAAAAATTACTTTAACATAAACTTTCACATTTTGACACGCCGCCACCGCCGCACTGCCGCCACCGCCTACGACAACACCAGAAAAGTAAAACATAAGTCTCGCCTTATGGCAATGCCAGGCTCGACAAAAACACCTGCAATTATTCCCACTTTAGTGCTGAAAGAAACGGGCTGAGGCATAACAACTACCTGTGCGCTGTCGAAACAATTGCACTTGCAAGCACCTCCCTTTTGTGTTCAAAAATCTGGCTAACAGAAGGGATAATTTAATGTAAAATGAAGGGTTGGCATAATTTATATTGCGGAAATAAAAAATAATTTAAAAAATGCGGGAAAATATCTTTTTTTTTTCAACCGGCGGCTTGCGGCAATGAAATTATTTTTAGCGGAAAAGTCATATCAAATTGCGGAATGAATAGACCGTGTGAAATACGCTTATAAAATATTCAAATCCATACATTAAATGCAAAAATGTCAATAGTCATCGCCAATTGTTTTATATTCTTCTGGCATTTTGAATCATGAGTAACGGTTTTTATAATATTTATATAAGTATTGTAGCTTATAATTAATTGTCCATGCCGCGCCTTTCACATTTTCAAATTTAAAATTTCTTTATTTCTCTTAATTGTACATTTACAATATTGAGAAAATGTTAAGTAATACAGTATATTAACATTTGGACGCTTGAGTTTACAATTTACATATATTTATAATAAGCTAACCTAGTAAAATTCTATTTTATATAGAACATGTAATTGCAAATTAATTATAGGAACTGGTAGATGGTGTATTGTTACAAAATCAGACAGAATTGGTCAATATATTTAGATAATATTGAAGATAGACACCAATGTATTCTATGTTGTAAAGCTTTGAAAAATGTAAGGAAAAATTATACACATGTACCTATGTTTTATAGAAAAAATCCAAATGTTACGAAGTACATTTTATTGTTTTCTACAAAGAATCTTCATTTTTAAATAATTTGTGTAATTTTATTAGCATTATTTTTGAGAGCGTCAGCCCTCTAAGTAAATTTACTTAATAGAATTCTATTTTAGTAGATAAATTAGATAAAAAAGATAGTATTGCAGTTCAAAATTATTAACAAACAATCGATATGAAATACTTTTTGATGAATTATTGATATCACTGTCTCATTTCTAGACAAACTGTTCACATGATATTTGTTTCCGGCATTTCACTAATCAATCAGGCAACCTAACGGATCACAGCGCCTCTCATCATCTGGGATAGAATCCTACTCGGGACAGATCCTAGTGTGAGAAAGTTTGTCAGTTCACTTGCCGAAGGTCGGTGTTTTTTGTTTGTTTTTTTCGGGCATCCCAGATTTTCTCCACCATCCCGGAACTGACCGCCTCGCAATAAGTGAAAAAATCTTGACTGGGGCGTAAAGCACCAATACTCAACTCGACTCTTCACTAACCATTCCCCTATTACAAAAACACCGAGACAACCAAACATTGGATAATCCACATTCATCAGGAATTGTTTTAACATTAATAATCACTTTAAATCTATATCTTGTAAAACATTTAAATAGATAAGCTTATAAATGATATAAGAATATTTTGTTTCTTTGCCGCATAGGATTTTTGACCAAAAATTAATAATTCTAGTTTTAATATAAACAATAAAGGGAAATTTCCTAACTAACCATATACTATAAAATTTGGTGTTGATTTCTTAAAAGATATCAGAATTTAAGATGTACTTTTTCTAACATGTCTACTTTTTCAAAACTCCATACCTCACAACCATACAATTGTCATATACCATTTTTTGAATTTAATCATAAAATACATTCAAAAAATGGTATATGACATATACCATTTTTTGAATGTATTTTATGATTAAATTCAAAAAATGGTATATGACACAATGAAATAGTAAAACAGTTTTGTTAAAAAGATTTAGTCGATAGTCAGTCGATAAATTACATAAATATGCTTTTTTTAATTACAGAGTACATTGCTTGAGTAGCTTTATCAGCTAAAAATTTCTAAGTTAGGATTTGGATTCATACACTTTTGGAATTTTGGATTCATTATTTTTCAAAAGTTTTGATTATCTTTTTTATCAATCAACTTTTTCGGCCCCTAGAGTCACTGTCATGTGCTGACTTTGAATTTCTATTAAAATTATGCATTCAAAATCAGCATTGTCATGTCATGTGCTGATTTTGAATGCATTATCTTAACAGAAATTCAAAATCAGCACATGATGACGTCACTAATGAGGAATGAATTTCCGAAATATGCTCATACGGCACATCAAAATTAAACAGGTATTTTTGTTAAAAAAATAAATATTACAAAAACCAGATATTTATAGTCTTTAACAATCTCTACACTATAGACATTGATTGTAAAATTTAAATTTTGCAGTAGTCGGCCCTTTTTTGCAAAAATAACAACTTTTGTTTTGGAAACATTGATATTTTACTTCCACTGTTTACAATACATTAAAAAATAGTCTAACTGAAGTTGTAAATCTTTCTTGGTTTCTGCCATAAGCACAGTTTTGAAAGGCCATTCATATCATTGGCGGTATAAATATACTGTAATAATTTTACAATTTAACGCGATAAACTTAACTTAACGGGTTTAAGTTCAAAATTTACGCGTCCGTGATTTGCTGAAATATACGCGTAAAATTGGAAAATATAATATATAAAAAATTAACGCATTTAAGTAATTATCTGATTTGCATTTGATGCATTGGGGGTTCGAACCCCGGCCGGGTCTGACCAAGACTTGAAAATTGGTAGTGACTTTTCTTTCGCCAAGCACTCGGCATTTAGAAATGAAATCACGGGGTCCTTCGGATGAGACCTGAAAAACCGATGCCCCGTGTCACGGCTGGCGTGACACGATAAAGAACCCTCCCTGCAAACTGCCCTAAGCACACTGCAAAGGACAAAATTTCTGGCACTTGAGTCACCTATAGGTGGTGACGTCTAGATATAAGTGAAATATTCTTAACTCGGACGTAAAACCCCATTAAATCAAAATCAAGCATTTGATGCCTGATTTAATCGTTAAACGATTCAAACGTCACCGAGAGCACTTTGTGAATGCGTGTGTATGTGTTACTTTTGGGTTTTTATAAAATAATGCAAAAGTCGCATATGGCATGCATCATAATTCAGTTCATTTATTGATTATAAATAAGCTTCAAACCACACAAATATTCGCTAGTTTATATCAGTATATGAGAGAGAGGGAGAGAGAGAGAGAGAGAGAGAGAGAGAGAATGTTAGTTCAATAGAGAAACAATGAGATTTATTCACCCCGATCGGTCGTTGGATGCACACGCTACCATGATTGGTCGATGCAAGTGTATCATGGATATGGATTTTACGTCAAACGTTGTTGTAATATAATTATTAGAACTGAAAAAAATTATCATGCTCATATATACGATAGTTTATTACCTGCATCTGTGAACTGACAACATACTATTGTAAGTATTTATTTATTTATTTACTTGTTGTTTTCGAACTGACTTTAATTTTTACTCTCAACTTTTATCAATTCTTACTAAAAAACTTAAATTAAAATACCAAAAACAATTTTTTTAAATAAAAAATTGTTTCTCAAATACTCTGTAGATTTAATTGTACTTATGACTTTTAAATACAATCGGCGACCATTTTGACTATGTTGCCCGTTGGTAGCATATCATATGCTTCATAGGGTGGTAAGTTGTAAAGGTCTTTTAAGGTCTTCACAAAGGTGCCCATTGCTAGTATATCACATGCTTCACA
Source organism: Tegillarca granosa (assembly GCA_029721355.1). NCBI lineage: Eukaryota > Metazoa > Mollusca > Bivalvia > Arcoida > Arcidae > Tegillarca > Tegillarca granosa. The sequence goes on from CM056595.1 coordinate 23,046,564, forward strand.
ACATAGTTAGTTATATATCATACTGCGAGAAAAATGTATATTTTTGATCGTGTGTTCGAAGCCCAGTCGTATAGTTATTCTTCGTTTTAAAGGTTTTCATAAATACGTGGACTTTTCAACATTTTTTCAATTGTCCGAAACTGTTATTATTTTCTCGAGATTTAGCTTCTAACTTTTATTTCTACCTAACGATTTGGTTTGACAACATACCACGCGCGACATTGGTGTCATGTGCTACTTTCGAATGTATTATTTCATAAAAATTCGAAAGTAGTACATGACATTGGTGTTCAAATCGAGTCAAAACGCCAATAAATTCCCAAGATCCATATTATGGTTATATTATAATAAATGTTAACAGTTGTGTCATCCTGTAATTTGTTCCCCCGAATGTGTTCATTTCTTTGCAAGTTTAGACACGAATATATTCAACTAGCTCAGGAACTAATTTTCAATTTTAATGTCTAAATAGCTCAAACCCAGCTCGGATGTTTCGGTCGATGTCTTTTTCAGACATTCCGGTTTCTCTTTATTTCTGAACTGTCGTGACAACATTGATATAAGGAAATGAATACTGACTGGGGAGTAAAATACCATTTTTAACTCCTCTAATCCCTGATCTCTATATGGGTTGGGCTTGTGTCTTTTGTTTGATCATGGGTTGTGGCCTATTTGTTTAAATTGCTTTTACTATTGTCCAAAATTTGTGTTTTTAAGTTATTGTGATTGCAATTCATTCCAATTTCAGTGTTAGGTTCCTGGAACGTTGAATTGAAATGGTTTCCTGAAACAAACCCTTAAATGTTTGTAGTTTTCCCAAAGAATACCGTCCGAAGAGAGAGAGAGAGAGAGAGAGAGAGAGAGAGAGAGAGAGAGAGAGAGAGAGAGAGAGAGATGTTGATATCATCACTACATTACATTTTAATAAAATAACAATGTGATTGATTAAAAGTTATATATATATATATATATATATATATATATATATATATATATATATATATATATATATATATATATATATATATATATATATATACGTCAAACATTATAATACCTATATATACATTTTGATACAATTTAAAACAAACACTTTAAAAGGAATATTTTATCAAGCCATCATCTCGGGACAAGATCACATATTATTTGTTGAAGTATTTGATTTTCTGGCTCGAGGTTTTGTTTGTCCATTCCACTAAAACAAATAATTAAAAAGACAAAAACCATATATTTCAGAATATATATAGATTTTAACATAATAGACAAGATTAAGTTAATTATCACCTTTTTTCCTACATCGATTCTATCTTAGAACCTTTTTTCGGGTCCAAAATTAGTTGAAAGTAATTCGTTTTGTCTTTTTTATTGATTCAACGACTTGGTTTTTTGAACTTCAAAATCGAATTGGAAGTATTTCGTTTTACATTTTTTCATCGATTTTATTCCATGACTTAAATTTTGAGTCCAAATAGAATTTTTTAAATTTCAAAATCAAGTTGAAAGCAATTCTTTTCATCCATTTTTCCATCGATTATCAAATTTGACTTTTGGCTTTTTAGATCCTAGCTGAATATTTAAAATTTTAATTGAGTCAAAGTGCGAGTTTTTCTGATAAAAGACGTGATAATTTTACTTTTATGCCACAGTTAATTCCGGTATTGAATATATTAAATGATGTTGAAAAGTTTTTAATTATTATATGCACTGGTGGTCCAATTTTGTATAAGTTGAGTAGTGGTGTTTAACGTCCCAGTCAAGATATTTCACTTATATCGAGACGTCGCCAGCTATAGGCAAAAGAGCAGAAATTTTGCCTGTGCGTTGCGCTGATGGCATTATACAGCAGGGTTCTTTATCGTGCCACGCCTGTCATGACACGGGACCTCGTTTATTTTAAGTTCCCATCCGCAAGAACCGTGACTTTCATTTCGTAATGCCGAGTGCTTGGCGAAAGAACAGTCACTATCCACTTTCAAGTCTTGGGTCAGACCCGGCCGGGGTTCGAACCCACGACCTTCCACTTACGGAGCGAGCACTCTACCAACTGAGCTACCGTAGTGGCCCAATTTTTGTATAGCTAAAACCCTTAGTGATATCATATGATAGATGAAAACGCTTTTATTAATTTATGAATTTAAAATTATTTTAGTGATGTTATATGCTTATGTGAAGATAGCTTTTAAATTCGTGTCTCATTAGTCTTTTAAAGACTGGATGTTATGATTTTATGTAATATTATTGAGCGTAAATTATGTTTTATAACACGTGACACGCTGATAAACTAATAAACCAACTCTTTTTTCATTTTATTATTAATTTTTTTTTTGTCGATTCTATCCTGTAATTAAGCTTTTTGGGTTTAAATTAAATATTTTAAATTTCATAATGATTTGAATTAATTATCCGCGTCCCCATTTTCATTGATTCAATCCTATTGTTATATACCATGTTTTAATTCAACCATAAAATACATTCAAAAATGGTATATGACAACAGTGTCATTTTAAAATTTGAGATATTACTTCCTCGCCTGGCGCTTAACATAAAAGGGTATGAGTACCAACTTGTTTATCGAAATGATATGTGAATGGGGGAGGGATATTTTGTCTGGTGCATACTGACTTCGTGAGCTAGCACATTAACAAAAAGTCGCCCTGGGTGCGCGCTAGTACAAGGCAGCCCATACTACATATTTGCACATTACACGCATAATCCATAGAGATTAAGAACCTTAATTGCTCTCGTCGCGAATAGCTGAAATATTGCTGATGCGACGTTAAACAACATTACAACCGAACAATCAGCCTTAGGCTGACGCTAAAACCAGCTGCTCAGTGAGTCCATTAAATTACGTTTTATGTTTTCACAGTTAAAAATTATTGATTCTTATTATGTAATAGATATGACTATTTTGTACAAGTATTATTTACGACCCACATTAACATTTTTAACATTAAAAAACACAAGGGACGAAAGTCGCCATTTTGAAAGTCTACCCCTCGCTAGGAAAAAAAATCGTGAAAAATCAGCCGATCCATGTTTTCACATAAATTTCATTTATTTCAACATTTAAAAGCCTGTTCTTTACATTCCTATCTCCGTTTTCTTCAAACCAATCAATAAGTATCTGAATGTTTCCACCAAACTCAAAATCGGACAATTTGTGTTTTTTAATGTTATATATTTCGGAATTTTTTAAAGTTTGTTAAAAATGGATTTCAGGCAAATTTATCGATATGTACAAATAGTACCAACCTCGCATGTAATAAAAACACCGATAAATAATCTTTAAAACAAAATTACAAAAATCCTGACACCAAGCCCCTGTGTTACGACCAACATATCATGATCGATTCATCTGACAGAAATATTTATCGTTTTAACCGAATTCATAAGATTAAATTTCCAACTCCACATTCAAGGTTTGTAGAAAATTCGTTTCAAAATGTAAACCCGTAACGTGAATAATTGAACAAATAAATTTCCCAACGGAAAACGTCGTTACATAACAAAATGAAACTCTATTTTTTACTATTTTGAAAATTGTATGAAAATACAACATGAAATTAGAACATAATTAATATTTTCCAAGATTTTAGATTTTCATTTTCTCTCTTCTAAATTCCTATTGGGTGTTTTGGGGCGTCGGTGACCGAGTGGTCTAAAGCGCACACTTACAGATCACAGGGCAGATCGTAGTGTGAGAAAGTTTGTAATTTAACTTGACGAAGATCGGTGGATTTCTCGGGGCACTTCCGATTCTGCAGAACTGACCGCCTCGATATAAGTGACTGGAGCGTAAAATACCATTGACTCAATCACTCAACTCTTAAGCACACTTTCACGGATAACAGTGTCTCTCATCGTCAATTTATTTATTTATCTATTTATTTATTTATTTATTAGGCAGATCCTAATGTGAGTAAGTTTGTTAGTTCGCTTGTCGAAGGTAGGTGGTTTTCTCTGGACACTCCTGTTTCCTCCACGATCTCAGAACTGTCCGCCTGGATATAAGTTAAACAAATCTTCACTGGGACGTTAAACGTCATTAGTTCACTCCCTATTCAATGTTGAATAGATGTTTGATTTCTAAAAATTATGTACTTTACTGGAACACTTGAAATGAACATCGGTCATATTCTAATAAATCAATGGAGTTACCGATATAAGACTTGGTAACCTTGACCTGTGTTGTAAACATCATTAAATTATTTCAATTTTATTGTAATGACAAACTATTCAGAACTCCTCACTTCAAACATATAATAATAATCAATACATTATTCAACTTTGTTGTTACATGTGACAGCTTCCTTGTAAAATTTTATTAACTACCAATTAACTATTTCATCGTAACCTTAGTATTTTGTTAACTCTAAACAAATATTTTACGGAAATTCTAGGTCTTATAAATATTATTTCATTCACGCACGAACTCTTTAACAGAATGAAATTTATGTCAATAAATGTTATGAATACATTAAAGCTGCATTAAGTTTTCCCAGGAAAAAAATTAAAACGGCGCTGATCTAATTAATGATGCTCCTTATAAATTAATAAAACATTGATAATAATAAAACTAATCCATTTGAACTTGTAAAATTAATTAACAAAATTTTATATATTTCAAAGTAAAATTGGTACGACCATCTTGTCAAACATTAGGCCCCAGATTTACGATCATCCACTCAATTGAGTGTACACATAACTCAAAAAATGCAATTTTTCGCTCATCAAGTTAAAAATTTATGAGACAGTGTTTTGTTTTGTTAAAAAAAACCTACTCTAAACAATTTGAATATAAACATTGAATATTTAGTTTTGGCTGTGTATTGTCTTAAAAATGACATTGAAATATTCTCTAATTTGAGCTGACTGTACATTAAATTTAAATGGGTGATTGTAAAACTGGGGCCAGGTTGACATTCAATAGGCAGGTCTGCATCCCTGTATTTTTAATACTAGTAACAACATACGTGGCTTTTGTTGCCTTATTTACTAGATATTTTTTGTACACAGAAATGAACCATATCTATTAAAATACGCCTAAGTACTTAAAATTTTTAACATTTTCTAAATTTGTACCGCCAACATTAAGTTTAATATTATTGGGTTATCTCCCTTTTGAAAAAATACAAATTTAGTTTTTTTTTTTAATATGTTCACAATTCATTTCCTCTTTTCACAGAATGCTTGAAAACATCCAATTGATGCTAAAAACCAGTTTGAATTTCAGACATTAAAACAGTGTCATCTGCATATACAAACGAAAACAGTTGCATATAAACATTAATTTTTTTAAGGTCATCTTTAAAACATTTGATACCCATTAAATTATCACTTAAAACTGTTCAAAATTATCTATATATAAATTTCGCTGATCCGATAGAGTGTCATCTGAATATATAAATAAAAACATATATACATTGTTTTAAGTTTATTAAGATGATAAGATCATCTGTAATACATTTGATACCCACTACATTATCACTTAAAACTGTTCTAAATTATCCATGTATAAAACTCTGTCCGACACCGGATACATTTCGCTGATCCGATAAAGCGCTTTAACGTCATAAACACATTTCTGTGAAACTGATTAAATATTCCTTATCTGGTAAATGTGTAAAGTACAAAATCATCAATCTTTTATGAAATACACGCTAGAATGAATAGAAGTATACAAAAATTATATAACTATTAATTAGTGAAAAATGTCTAGATTAAAATCATCAGCTTTTTAATGAAATGCACTCGAAATAAATAGAAAATCGAAAAAAACCAATGCAATAATGCTTGTCTAGCATATATGTTAAGTTCAAAATCATCAGCTTTTTAGGGAACACACACGGATTAATAGAAAAACACAATAATAAATTAATTTTTTAGGAAAAAAAATATTAACCTAAAGCTGCATTAAGTTTTCCTAGGAAAAAAATTAAAACGGTGCTGATCTAATTAGTGATGTTCCTAATGAACAATAGTTACATTTAGTTCAACGATAAAAGCTCGAATAAATACGCAGAATTAACAATAATTTCCCAGCGAGATGTAGCCTGTGGGATCTAATTTTAGAACATGGTTACGTCATAAAAAAACGGTTCATTTAAACACAACTTTCAAAACGGAGAAATACGATAAATCAAACACAGAATTGCACTAAATTTGTCATTTGTGACTTTGTAAATGATACATATCACCATTGCGAATAAATTTGTATCTTAATGACGGACAATTAATACAATTTGTAAGGTTTCACCTTCGATTCATTGGAATTCCCGTACATCGGTGCGCATGCTCCAAGCAAATAATAATTATCGTTAAACATTGACCAACCCGTTAGAAGATTCCGTTTATTTACAGCTAAAAGGAATTGAATTTTAGAAAATGAATCTAACGGATCGTGATAAGAAGTTATCTTTTTAAAAATATATATATTTTTTAGAAAATCCAACAAAATTCAGAAAATTGTAAAACTTAATGCATTAAAAGATATTTTAAAAACGTTATATCCATGCATGAGAAAATACGTTCTCCATACAGAGAAATGTTTGGTACCAAGGCGAAACAAGCAAAAACATAACATAACATAACATAACATAACATAACATAACATAACATAACATAACATAACATAACATAACATAACATAACATAACATAACATATTTTATTAGAGTCTAGCCTCAAATTAACCATATTATGTACAAGTATATAAAATAAAATAAGTATATAAAATAAAATATATTGAGCCACTCTTAAAATAAATATGAGACCACACACACACACACACACACACACACACACACATAACGGATGTTTGTTTATATACGAGTTTGTTGATGATATTAAGTTAAATTTATCATAGTTTAGGGTTTTTCGAGGAAACACTGAGACTAAATCAATAGTTATTATGTTTAATCATTTACCACAATAAACACACACACACACACACACACACACACACACACACACACATATATTGAACAATAAAATTATTATTATTATTATTATTATTATTATATATATATATATATTTATCTATTGCACGGATACATGACACAACAGAATCATTTGGTACTTATGATTTCATTGTAGTTATAGAAATGAAAAAGCAACATCCATGATTATTTAGTAATTATAGATTATACAAAAGTACTATAGATTTAGAGCCGTATTTGTTGAATTTAACATGTATAAATGCAAAACTGTTTTGCAGATATAGATTGGACAATGTAAAACTTCCCATTTATGTTGGTAAATCCTTATTTCCTTGTCATTACATTATGAAAAAAATGTTTCTATGCGATTTAAATGGAATCGGTGACGAGTTTCATTATAAATTTATTGTACCGCATTTGTACCTGAAAGACGATTATTCATTCCAAAAGCTCTCAGGATACCACACATTTTTTTCCTTTCAAAAACTATTAAATCATCATGATACTTTGTTACTATCTAGACTTTGTAAATTGTAAACAGGGTCACAATTCCAGGTATGTAAACTGCCCACTACAATACTTTATTTATTTATGATTTGTATATTGTCTCTATACATTATTGTAAATATATAAATTTATGAGATTAATAAAAAATATGGATTTGAATTTGATTTTTCAGTGCGTGCATACAACGAAAAGTTTGTTTTAGCTTTTCAAACTAAACCAGCTATCTATCGAGGGACTGTTGTTTTAAAATCACTAGGCCTAAATAAAAAAATTCCTTTGTGTTTTATGCTGTTTCTTGGCGGTAACGTCAAGTTTATATCCAGTTGGTTTTTTTTTTATTATTCCCTCTCGCAAACCTAGTTTGAGTTATATTTAAGAATCACCATGTCAGTCTGTCTGTACGTGTAAAATTGTTTCCCATCAATAGCTTTCGCCTATATGAATGGATTTTGATTAAATTTTGCTGAAATGTATATAAACATAATACGATGCCTCAAAATGAGTTAAGTGGGTAAAAGGTCAAGGTTACAAGGTCAAAATGGAGATGTTGGACGGCGGTAGTCGAGAGACAACTCTAGCTTTTCATGACACAGGTACAAGTGTCTCGCAATGATCTAGTCGTTAATACAAACATAAATATTGTTGTGTGTTGCAATCTATATTTCAGGCACTTTTGGAGGATATTGAGTTAATTTTTAGTCCGTTATTGTAGCTGATTTTCAATTTGTTTCAGGCATTTCTGAAGGATATTGCTGCCGATTTTCAGGCCATTTCATGCTCTTTTGAAGGAAATTTGAAGCTGTTTTTTAGTTTGTTTCAGGCACTTCTAAAGGAAATTGTTGTTGATTTTCATTTCCTTTCAGGCAGTTTCGAAGGATATTGTAGCCGAATTTTAGTCCGTTTTAGGCACTTTTGGAAGATATCGCAGCTGGTTTTCAGTCTGCTTCAGTCACTTTTTTATTGTTTCTATATTTTAGTCCGTTTATTACTTTTTTAAATATTGTAGTAATTTTCAATCTTTTTTTTTTTTTTTTTTTTTACTTAAGATGTACTTGCCTAATTGGTTATTTCATTTGTTTCAGATGGACATACACGAAGGCATTTGTTTGTTAATAATCCTGTCATTCTTTATTCCTGGTGATTTTGGGTGTAAGTATTGTAACGTTTACAAAAAATTTGGTAGTGAAAATACAATTGTTATATGCCATTTTTTAAAATGTATTAAATTATACCATTTTTTAATGCACTGAAAGATAAAATTAAAAAATGGTTTACTTCTTAATGGTAAGAAAGTTGTTTGTAATATATATATATATATATATATATATATATATATATATATATATATATATATATATATATAATTTATTGATTGATTAATTGATTTATTTGTTTTTTGTTTTTTTTTTAATAAAATCTTTTCAAAATTTACCTGATTAAAGTTAATATTTAGCTTTTGAATGAATTAAAATGAAAAAAAAAAAAAACCACAGTGAAAATCATAAAAGTTTTATAAATTTATAGCAACGTCAACTAATTTCAACGTTAATGGTGAGCTACCGAATGAATTAAAAATGAATTACAAAAAAATTGCGGTTTTTGTTCTTTTTGCTTCTGCAATTCTTCGCTATGTCATTTTTAGTCATTCTTATTTTTTTCGTCATTCTGACGTCATTGATAATACGTTGTTGCAATCACTGGTTAATCTTTTTTCAAACGCATGTCCAAATAATTTCAAACTTTTCTAAAAATACTCGTTATATTTCAAATCAGTCGCACGTATTCCTTGTTGGTAGTCATAATTATCTTCCCAACAATTCTCGGATATTTGTACCTTCATTTTTTCATTTGCAAGTCTCGAACCTATGCAATAACCGTGACTATAAAGAGTGATTTAAAATACCCAACGATTAAAAAGTTTGAGGGTTATAAAGGATTCACTTTTATCGTCGTCGACCCACCCGTCCTTATATTGCGTTCGCTCCATAACTCGCACATCTATGGATGAATTTTCACCAATTTTGGTAAAAATATATACCAAAATCAGAAAAAGTGTTGCTAACCAAATTTAGATATGAGGATAAACAGTGTCGCGAGATTAGCCATTTTCGGCTTACCTTTTTCTTCAATAGGTGTAACTTAGCAACCAAAGTGCGTTTAAGTAAACTTCCGGATGATTAATCGAATTATTAGATTTGCTATAAAATATGATTGGCAGGTGCCAGAAATGAAAGTTTTTCTTATAGAACAAGGCATTAAGTTATATTAACAAATTTCTTTAAACAGCCTTTACGCATCTCGTTGAACCATTAAATAAAAATACTAATAATAATAATAATTATTATTATTAAATAAAATGTGTTATGGCCAGGTGTTACGTTTAGGACTTTACAAAACAAAATGCATTTCTTAAAACACGTGCTGACGACTTTTTGTTCTAGTATTTTCTGCTTTGCCTTGCATGAGTTAATTGCATACAGACTTTGCAACTATTTAATAGTCCTAACATCCTAACATATACAGACAGGTCAATAAAAGACTAGATTTCCTATCTGACATAAGTGTGACCATGGTTAAAACCAACAGCAATGCAACATCATGGTCGAAAAAATAGAGTACTGTTGTTATTTTACGCTCCATTTAAGATGGTTTCACTTAAATTGAGACTGTCATTCTGTAAAGGTAGAAGAAAGAAAGTCCCGGAGAAAACCGCTGTCCTATGTGGCGCCGTTTCTATATTTATTCACTATTTAAGCATATGCATAATTCATTTATGGATATCCATAAATCGAATTTAACATATGTAAATTATTTTAAGATATCCAAAAATAATTTTGCATATGTAAAATTCGATTTATGGATATCCATAAATCGATTTTTGCATATGCATAAATACATTTTTAGATATGTTAAAATGCTGACTTTTTTGCTTATGCAAAAATACATTTTTACATATGCATAAATCGATTTTTGGATATCCATAAATCGATTTTTGCATATGCAAAAATAGTCAGTATTTTTGCATATGTAAAAATCGATTTTAACATACATTTGTTTATAAATCGCTATAGTGTGAAATGATTTCTCCCCAACTATTTAGTGCGGGTCTACTTCGTGTTTATTATTACGTCGGTTTGTAACATGGCAACTAACTCAATATCTGATATGATATCGACAGCTTTGTCGTCAACATGCTGATCTTCAATTTCCAAACACCTCAATGCGTTTTTTATACTCCTCTGATATTCGTTCTTTCCGTTTATCATTTCTAGCAGCCATATTGGATTTTGTAGCGCGAAGCGTCGCGTGGTAATGTAATGAATCGTAATTTAATACACTTTAGTTTTTAAAAATGCGTAGGCTTATATTTTTCACTAATATTGAAAGTGCATTTATCAACCAGAAAGAAAATTAACGATTTTTATTTGTTACAAGAGAAAAATATTACTCTCAAAATATACAGGAAAGTATTTACTTCGGGATTGATAATTGGGGAGAACTCAGTATTTTCAAATTTCACAAATTTATTTTTGGATACCCATAAATCGATTTTTGCATATGCAAAAATGCCAAATATTTTTACATATGCATAAATCGATTTTTGGATAGCCATAAATCGATTTTTGGATATCCATAATTCGATTTTTACATATGCAAAATACCGACTATTTTTGCATATGCAAAAATCGATTTATGGATATCCAAAAATCGATTTATGCATATGTTAAAATACTGAATAAATGTAGAAACGGCGCCTCATAGTTTTTGACCTGACCGTATCGCTGCCAGAAATCATGCTTCTTTTCTGTGTTGACGTTGCCTCGATTTCGATAAAGAATCACGTGATCAATGTTATAAATAAGATCTTCGGTAGATCAGACTAGCAGAGGTTTCTCCGCGAATTTTATCGTAAGTAAAGATTTTATCCTGAAACCAAGTAATACATTTTTATAAGAAAACTACGCCGTTTTATAATATGTATAGGAATACTTGATGCAGCTTTAACTACGAAAACCGGTACTCAGCGTGTTGGCTATTTCATTTTTTACAGTAGACTTGAAGATCACCAACCGTTTTAGATTATTATCAGTTTTTATTATTATTTCCTTGATGAATCATAATGCAAACGGTCTTTTGTTTTGAAACATTATCAAACCTATTTTTAAATATCGTATGATAAGTCCGTTGGAGAGGAAATCGTTTACCCTAGAGAGCTCAAAAAAGGAAATATTTTTGTTTAATTATTTCTTTGTTTTTATAACTCGGTCTCATATGTAGACTAACTTTTTAATTAAATGTTTTTATTAAACGATTACTGATGCAAACCATCTCTCAGAGCGCCATTAGTCGATATTTTGTCTTCTGTTCGATCCTTTTTTGTTTTTTGGGTTTTGTTTGTTTGTTTGTTTTTTTTTTTGTTTTTTTGTTTTTTGTTTTTTGTTGTTTTTTTTTTTTTTTTTTTTTTTTTTTTTTTTTTTTTTTTTTTTTTTTTTTTTTTTTGCAGTTCCACACTTTTACCAATGTCTGTCACAATTCAGTGAGCTATTCGTCAATATCTGTCTGCTGTTCAATGCGTTGTTTTTACAGTTCGACACTATTTTGTTCATTGTCTCTTTTTTGATCGTTTTTTATTACTAATTGTCCGCTTTTGGTTTAATCTGTATTTAAACACACACACACACACACACACACACACACACACACACACACTATGCTTATAACAGGTATTTTACTATCGTTTCAGATTCAGATTATGGAGGCATTGAATTCGTTTTTGCATTTACTGAACATTATTCATCGCTTACTGAAGATTTGTTTTTCACGATAGTCAACACAAACCCATATCAAGTAGAAATTTTTGCAAAAACTCCAAATATAATACTTGATGGCATATCACAAAATGCAGTAATAGATGCTTATAACGTCCTAAAAATCAAAGTTGATCCGGCTGTAGTGGAACTGAAAGGCTCGTCCATTGATCAGAAAAGTATACAAGTTACTTCAACAGGCAATGTTATAGTTATTGTATTCAACAGGAAAAAATGGTCGAATGATGCATATATGGTAATACCACTACGCAACTTAGGCACCGATTACGCTGCAGTGACGTATTGTGAAAATGGAAAATGTCAAATAGGTGTTATGGCAAATAGAGATAAAACTCAAGTTCAGTTTACAATACCCGATATTGGAAACAAATTTATCACATATAATGGAATAAACTACACTAATGGCGATTCTATTAACGTGGCCTTAAACCGATATGAAACAGTACAGATACAAAGCCATACAGATATAACAGGAGTTTCTGTTACTTCAAATTTTCCCGTGACTGTCACTTCCGGTGCTACACGAACTGCCTTGAATAACGGCCAGCTGGAACATTTTGTTGATGGCCTTATTCCTAATGAACATTTGGGAAAAGAACACATAATTTATTCTAGTCATAGCAGTTCAATAAATGATATTGTTAAAATTGTAGCTGTTTACGAAAATACAAACTTTACGATAAGTGGAAAAGAATTCTGTAATGAATCAAACATTGCTAAAAAAGGGGACAAGATTATATATAGTCTAACAACTGCTTACATCTACATTCGTTCAAACCGTCCAGTTATTGTTGCACATTTCACAGCGGATGATCATTTAAACGGAGCTATGTATATTTCTACACCAATTGAGAAATTTAACTCGGAATATTTCTTTTATACGCCAGTAGATTCGTTTCTTTCAGAAGTAAGCTTCAATTACTCAAACTATATTATCCTTATTGTTCCAAAAGGCAACACAGATGGATTGTTGCTTGATGAAACAAAACTTTCAGAGGATACAACCTGGATAGATGTCAACAGAACTAATTTTGTTACCGCTACAATACCGCTAACAGAACGTGCTGGTGAAGGTCATCGCGTACGTCATGTTAACAATGTAACATTTGGTGGTTATATTTATGGTAAAGGTATTGCTGAAAATTATGCTTTAACCTTGGGATATGTGTTTGACACAAATTATATGGTAAGCATTTTATCGCATAATTTAGGAAGTTTTTTTGTGATGTTATTTAGCTATTGGCGACGAGAGCAATGTTATGAACACCTAAGCATTAATGTAAGAACAAGTTCGTTATGTTAGAAGTGCGAATGTGTATTAAAGCCTGTCTTGTACTAGCGCACACTCTGGTGCGACATTTTTGATAAGGTGCTAGCGCATTAAATCGGGATGCCGCAGACAAGCATACCATTCACCAGTCACATTTTCCTAACATCAGTTGAACTAGTCGATACTTTGTTCCCTAATATCGATCTCTACACCAGGAAGCAGCATTTCACAGTCTTGTGTATAAACCTGCCGGGGTTCGACCCTCCCGACCTAGCAGACTACCGCGGCGGTTTATCTTATAATTTAATTCAGTGTTTTAAATATAAATCCCTGGGGACAGCAATTGTTTCGATTGATCAAGGGGGTTTACGTTCCAGCCAAAGAATAATTCACTTATATCGAGACGTCACCAGCTATGGATGAATTGACAAATATTTAATTTTTGCATTTGCTCATTGCAGTGAGTAGAGAGGATCGACAGCGTGTCATACTCACGGGATATGTAGGTTTCAAGATCCTTTCTAAAAGACCCGTGAATCACAAACACACACACACACACACACACGCGCGCGCGCGCGCGAAAAATGTAATGTAAAAGATACAAAAGTTTCGATAAATATCAGAATGAATGAAAAGTTGATTAGTTTGAAATCATTAAAAATAAAAGAAGACCCCAGTACATTTATGTACTTTTATATGCTAAACTAAGTGTTTACCGGAACGGCTGCTTTTGTTTCAATCTGCCTTCAGTAATCAGAATTCGTGTGATACATTCCCTTTGGGACATGCTTATTATTATGTATAAATTGATTCTGAGTTGTAATATGTTTTTTTATCTTTAATAATTAACTCTTGTATCACTGGTGAAAATGAATATCCTTGCTCCGCTGGAAAAAAATATTGCCCCGTTATGGATGGAAAAAAAAAGTATTCACAAGGCGTTTAGGTGCGTTTTATAAAGTTGAACGTAAGAAAAAAACCTTACTTGGCTTTTAAGTGCATATTAATTATTAAATATGTAATATCACCAAAAGTCATGGTTTATAAAACAAAAATTTTAAATCATTATCGAAAATCTAGTCGGAGCTGCATTTTTAATAATCCATGTCTTAACGCCCGTGTGATTATGAAAAGAGTAAGATTTTGCTATTAAACACATAATAAAATATATAAATCCTAATAAAGTGTTATCATAGAGCAATGACCTGAATTTAATCATGGCTTAATCCAGCTTCATTTGACTACCAATGACATATTCCACTCCAAAAATTTTGAAAATTTCATGAAATTCTGCAGTAGTTACCCTGTCTTTACAGAAAATCCAATTCTAACCCAATTTTAAAAACTCTGGGAACTCCATTCTTGTTCTAAGGTGTTCTAAGGAGTTATCAGTCAGCAATGGTCTGAACTTAACCATGTTTTATTCAGCTTGATTTTACTACCAATAACGTAATTTCCCTTCAAAACTATTGGACATTTAACCTTAACCTTAAAAATTCCGCTAACCTTTGTCTAAAATAATAATAAATAAATAAACTGCCTAAAATAATAATAAATAAATAAACTAATTAATTAATTAAAAAATATTTTTAATCAATTTTTGGAGTTTAACATTCGCCTTTACCGTTCGACTATTTATTCTCTTCACCCTTTGTTATACAATATATGCCACTATCATATTTTTTTTCTTTTTGTTACAAAGAATTTTTACTTTACTAATGTAATCAAGCTTTCAAAAAACTTAATTAATGAAAATAATAATAATAATAATAATAAAATAAATAAATAAAAAAGGGGTAGGGGATTTTACAAAGAAACTGATTTTGTTTCAAGAACTTCACACGCACACAAACTACGTTTTACCAGTGGCAAAAACAAATACTGACATCTTTCAACTAAAAGGAACAAAATAAGAACACGCGACACACATGTATCATAAAATCATCAATTTTCGTGGTTTCCTAATTTTCGATGTTTTCCTGTACACCCTTTTATCAATTGAAATGTCAACAAAATAAAATCTATTGTTTTCAACTTACTTTAAACGATATCCACGAACCATAAATTTAATACCCCCAAAAAATTATATTTTAGTACCATACAAAAAAAAAAAAAAAATAAAAAATAAACATATCGAAAATAAATTATTTCACAATATCGATTCTAACAACGACTTGTTGTTTTTTAAATAAAGATATATTTGTACATTATAATGTAATAATTTTTACAGAACTGTGAATACTCAACTTCGATTAGTTGTGGAACAAGTAATATAGTGGACGTTAGCTGCGAGGCACCGGAAACAAGTAAGCAATATATATATATATATATATATATATATATATATATATATATATATATATATATATATATATATATATATATATATATATATATAATGTTGTCTTGGCCCATGCCAAATTCAACCAAGAATATTGTACAAAAGACAAAATAAATAAATAAATAAATGTAAACGAGACCACTGTCAAGAATAAGATATTGGCGAAAATATTTGACCAACTAGTTATGCAGTGGAAAAAACTAGATCCGGTTTTATTGAACAGGTTTTTTCGGTCGATCTGTTTAGTCTTCGTTGCTGATAAAAAAATTTACATAATAGTGCAGAAGCCTCACCCGTAAAAGCAAATTAACAAAAATTCTCGAAAGACGTCTTCAAGATTTATCCTGGACGAAAAGTCTTAAAGTATTTCTGAACTTCCAAATAATTATCAAAAAGCACTCTTAAACCTGCATTCAGTTTACCCATTATTGAAAAAAAATCTAAAAATATTCTTTATCAATATAATTGGTTATTATTTCGATCTGAATGTTTCGTTTTCTTAAAGCTGCATTAAGTTTTTCAATTTTCTGAATTTTTTTTTATTTTCTAAAAATATATTTTTTTAAAAATAGATATCTTCTAACCACGATCCGTGACATTCATTTTCTAAAATTTCATTTCTTTTAGCTGTAAATAAACGGAATCCTCTGACCGGTTGGTCAGAGTTTTACGATGTTAATAATGAGCTTGGAGCATGCGCACGGATGTACGGAAAACCGTAGAATCGAAGCCGAAACATGACAGATTGCATTAATTGTCCTTCATTAATATCCAGATGTATTTGAAATGGTGTTATGTATCCCTTACTAAAGCACAAATGACAAATTCAACGAAGTTCGGTGTTTAATTTATCGTATTTCACCGTTTTGATGACGTAACCATGTTCTAATATTAGATCCCAAATGCTGCATCTCGCTGGGTAAATACTGTAATTTCTGTATTTATTCGAGCCTTTATCGTTGAACCAAATGTAACATTGTTCATTAGGAACATCATTAATTAGATTAGCACCGTTTTAATTTTTTCTTTGGAAAACTTAATGGAGCTTTAAGTTCACTCTTATTAGCGTATAATCAATGGAAATCTTACAAGCTTGGGGCAACAGAAAGAAAACGTGCTCGTGCAAGAACGAAAACAGATTCTGCAAATAAAAGAACAAGGGCTAACCAAGACAAACTGACTGTAAGGATTCGAATCGTTCAGGCTCAGATGGAAACATGGCTGTAAAATAACAACAGTTTGGCTTGGCCACGACTATGTGGCTGCATTGCTCTTGAACATATGCTCTTTTGCTTTTTGTTGATGTTGCTTCGTTTTCGATAAAGAATTACTCATTGGGACACCTCTTTTCGTGTTTATAGAACAATCGTTATAAAATAAGTAGGTGTTTCTTATAAAAACATTTAACCACACCGCTTGATATCATTTTGCATTACATCTTTTTTCTTTCGAAGTAGAAAAAAATTATCACAGGTACTTGGGGACGGGTAAACCTCCACCCCCCACCCCCCATAAAATGTGATATGGTCGATTTTTTTTACTTTCTTATAACGGATCGTACTCTGGTAAAAGTGTTGTATTATAGTTGATACATCATCGGGAAATATTAAAAAGTAAAAAAGGGTCTAGATAATATTATTAAATTGCCCAGAAAACAAATGGGAAAGGGGGGGGGGTTACCCGTCCCCAAGTACCTGTGAAATTTATTGATTTATATCTACCTTGTCATTAACGGCTTATTTTATCCACTTGTCTGTCGCGGTCTTATTTACTTTGTTTGTTGTTGTCAAATCTTGTTAATTATCTGAATATTTATCTTCAGCGACATCAACCAGAACTTCCCCTGAATCTTCGACTGAGGGAACTTCGAACAGTTATGAAGACACATCAATTCAAACCTCTATGTCTACATCATCTTCATCGAATACATGTCAGTGTCCCTGCCAATCAACAGCTTCTCCTACTTTATCAAGTGAAGAAATTTCACAATCTATTGAAAAAATAAAGAAAGAATTGACAGTAGATCCACATACTACTAATGCCGCCATTAGAAAGAAAATCAGTGTTCAAGATCCAAGACCGTCTGCTAAAGCCGTGGGGGCTTCTGGGATTGTGATATTGGTTATAGTATTTGGTGGTCTTATCTTGCTAGATTTAACTACATTGAAAAGAGAAATTGAATTCTTTTTAAGCAATGTGCGTAATAGATAAATTTATATAATTTACTAATATGTATACGCCACTTCTTATCAAATTCTAAAAAAAGCCGACTGTTCAGGCCGTGTCTGGGCTCTTGCGATTTTTATGTCAGATTTCAGGTGGTGTCCGGGGTTTTGGGATCTTCATAACAAATACTACATGATCGTCTGTTCATGTCCTGTCCGGGGTTTTGTGATTTTCTTAAAGGTTTTTGACCAGGTCTTGTATGTGATTTTGTTATCTTTATATCAAATACTACACGGCTGTTTTTTAGGTCTTGGTCGGAGTTTTGTGATCTTAATTGTAAATACTATGTGGTCGTATGTTCAGATCGTGTCCGGAGTTATCAAATACTAAAAAAGCTTTTCCTTCAGGTAGTGCTTGAAGCTACTAAATAAAAAATGACCATCGGCTTAGGTCGTGTCTTGGGTTAACAAATACTATACGACCATCTGATCAGGTCGTCTCCAGAGCTATCAAAAACTTCTGCTCAGGTTGTAGCCCTGAGTAATTAAATTATTAACGACCGTTTGTTTAGGTCGTGTCCGGGGCTATTCAAAAACTTTACGACCGTCTGCTCAGGTTGAGTACGGAGTTTTCAAATACAATAACACCGTCTGCTGAGGTCGTGACAGGAGTTTTCAAATACTATACGACCATCTGTTCAGGTTGTTTCCGCGCTTTAGTAAAATTAATATCTGTCTTTAAATCGTTTATTTTAAATCTAGTGATTGGTCAAGACTACCGTTGTCCGATGGACAATTGGTTCTTAATTAATCTAGACGTACTTGGAGAGCAAGAGCAACAACAGATCAGAAACATTCGTAGTTCCAGTCCTACAGTAACACAGTCTATAGGGCTTCAAATCAAAATTTTGTAAATTACAATCAGATATTGAATTTGCTTTGATATTAAAATGCATGTTAAATTGAATATGCATTACAAAAAATGTTGATTACATTAAAAAATCTTTTAGCCTTTGTTTAAAAAAATCGAAAGAGACAGTATGCTTACAAGAAAAAACGTAAAAGGATACATGTATATAAAATGGTGAACAAATGAATCCCACAGATGTAGCAAGTGGTAATTATTGAGAGACAAATAATTCTTACATTCCTTATGGCTAACAAATATCTAAAATTGATATGCAACACACTGTCTTTTTTTGTTATACGACTGTATCAAGTATGATCGAAATCCGTCCATATATTTGGAAATTAAGAAGTGGACCACGCTATTGGAACAGACGGATAGGGCATGGTGATTCCTATATACGCCCTAAACTTTGTATAAAAGGGTATAAAACAAGTGATAATGGGAGTAGGCGATGTACATGAACAAACTCGCTTATTGTCTAAGTCGGAAATGTAACCGTAAATAAATAGAAAGGAAGGCTTATTTTATAAAAAGTGTGAATTCATCCAAAAGTAACTGAACCAATAGAAAGCACAGTGACGACAACGTTAGTATTGATCGTGATAATTATATAGTTAGAAATACTTAATGAGAGCTTAATGCTCTCCTGAGGACAAATGAACAATTCAAAGCAACTTTTCTACAAAAAAAATACTTATGGATCCATTAATTGGGTTAATGAGTATTTTTTGTTGTATAAAACAAAATGATCGTGGGCTTGAATACATTTCAGTTCAACCATGACATGATTCCAAATGTTCATTTCATGAAATACAATATCAATCATTCTGTATTAAGTTCATAATGTACTTCGTTTTTAGGTTCAACACATATATGTAAATACTAAGATCATTGTCTTTCAAATGTTACAACATTGAATTGTTAATGTTTCATTAAACATAATTATTACATTTTTATACTTGTTAATTTTTTTTCGGGGAGGGGGGAGGTGGAGGGGGACTTGATGCTTAACCCTGTATTTTTAGAGCACGTGTTTTCAAAAGGTTTGTGCTTAGTGTTGCTTGCTCCATCTATGCGCTCGTTTTGCCTGTGAAATATTGCCGTTGATATTTAGAAGATATATTAATGGCCTCATGGTCTGAAGCGCGCTCATGATCAAGGGTCGAATTCCTCTCGGGAAAATCCTAGTCTGGGAAAGTTTGTCAGTCCGTTTGTCGAGGGTCCGTGGTTTTCTCCGGGTGCCGCTCCGATTTCCTCTGCCAACACTGAACTGACCGACCCGATAAATGTAAAATATTCATGACTGGGGCATTAAACACAATTAATCCAATTCTAAAACGATATAACTTTTCCTTCAAACACATTAAGTACTACTGCTCTTGCGTGCAATTCTAAGAGGCTAAATAACAAGAAACGAATTACTAAAATACAATGTGGAATATGTTGCTTTACGTCCCAGTCAAAGTTTTTCACTTATATCGAGACTCTTAATTCAGAAATTATGGAGGAAATTGGAGTTCCCGGATCTTTGGCAGGATACCAGTTGGAGTACCAGAGCCTTTGACAGGATACCGGTTAGAGTACCCGGACCTTTGGCAGGATACCAGACAAAACTTTCTAGCATAATTATTTGTCTAGATTGAATTTTAAACCTAGAAGTTGAACAGCGATGTGATTGGTAAGCAGAAGTTTTAGACAACTCGTGCCACCGGTGCCCCGAAAAAAGGATTATCTTCTGTTTTATAAAAACAAAATAAGTAAAAAAAAAAAATAAATAAAATAAAATAAAATAAAATAAAAAACAATGACAAATAAATAAATTTTTATTTTTTAATGTAACTCTAACACTGAATTGCATCTAAAATAATATATCTTTATTTTGAACATTTTGTAAAAAATATTTTTATGACATTCCTGAAACAAATTGGACGGTAAAGAAATAAAACATCTTTTAAAAAATGACTAATACAAGCATTCATCTAACTACATTCTTAACTAAATGAAAATTAAGAATTTTTTCATGGGAAATTTGTTATCTACTTTATATCAACAATTCAACCTACAATGAACTTTGTTCTTGAAATAAATAAAAGACATATTTAACCCTGGATGCTGATTATTATGATATTACCTTCACTTCATGTAAATGATGTAAAAACAGCAGAGTAAAAAGTGTTTTTTTTTTAGCAGTTAGATTAAAATTTTGCATAAGTTTTGTTGTCACTTATGTTTATTACCTAAATTAGTTTAAAAATGACACAAATCTTTTAATATCAGTATTTTTTCAATTTTCTTTTATTGTAATACAGCGTTTTATAAATGGTCATTACAGCTATCATTTTAATTAAAAAAGGCTCAGGTAACTGGCTAGAATTGCACATTTTAATTTATAAAAAAAAGTTTAAAAATAATATGCAAATTACTTTTATGTGACTATGATAGTTTAGGGATGGATCTGATTTATTTACATTATCCATGCAATAACCATCAAATAAGAAACAATTGTCAAGAAAACAAAATCCAGATCTTAATTTATACATAAGACTTTTTTTTGAAAATATTATGAAGCAAACAGCATTGAAATTGACATCACAGTAATGGTTATGCACAACTGATAATTGCAACTGACAACTACTTATTAGAAATGGTTCTAAAATTGTGTTATCTAACTGGTTTCTATGCAACAACTAATATAATCTTCCATTTGAGATAGAAAACAATAAAAACCAAATAGAAGTCTATTACTTTTATAAAAAAATGTCAAATGTCTATAACTGAAGATCCTTAATTGGTCACATGACTACTGTCTAACACACAAAATGGTTGTTGTTCATGTATCCCATTTTAATGGGGGAAAAGCAATGATATTTTCTGTGTATGTGTGCTAAAGTACTGAAGTTGAAATAAAGAAAAAATCAAATGAACAAGCCTAATATTTTGCAGTTTAAGTTCCAGATAAAAAGATTATGTAAGCTAGTACAGAGATAGTTTGCTAAACATGTTAATAAAAATAAAACCCTGATGCTGTTATTTATTCAGTCAAATTTTGGCCAGACATGGGGATTTGGCAAAAACTTAGGAATGCATATACTGGTACCAAAAAAAAAAAAAAAAAAAAAGAGAGAGAGAGCGAGAAAAAGATTTTTTGAACTTAAAAATATTACTTAATTAATTAAATTGGCAAAGTTATCCAAGGACATTAACATTACCTTAAACAGGGTATCGTTTCTATACTTCAATTTTTTCTTTAACTTAAATTAAGTTAATTTTGACAATCTTTTTTGAAATTATGAATTAACATTTTTGACAAAACTAGATATAATAAAAAAAATTTGTAGGAAAAATTCTTCAATATAAATTAATAAAAAAAAAGAAAGACTGAATCTTTAATTAATGGTGGCAAAGATAGTACCAAGGTTGTATTTAAGAATGTTGATTACTGGATAGAAGTTTTAAAGTTACTTGTTTTTTATATAAAAATAAATTTGTTTAAACCAATACATAAGGAATTATATCTTGTAGATTTGAAAGGAAAAATAGAAATTCTTAATTCTTAATTTCTTGATATGAAAATATAAATTCACCAAAAAGCCTCGCAATAATTTTTCAACTATAATTAAGTATACTTTTATATAAATTACTGCCGGTTCAGAGCAATGCATTAATTTTCTTTGTGAAAATTTTGCAATTTATTCATACTTAATGGCTTGTAAAAATTAAATGTAATGTAGGTACTTCTGACTTATCATCCATTTCAGTCTTCACACTTATAAAACAAAAATGAAATAGCATTTAAAATTTTATGATGAACCATTTAACACTTACATGAAAACCTGGGAAATGGGCTTGTCAATTCTTCCATTGTTATAGATAAAGGGATAAAATGCTAGCTCCAACATTTGATTGATAAAACAGAACAATAAACATAATTAAAATTTTATGATACTTAAAATGCAAATATTGTACATGACATTAATACAAATATTGATCATTACTCAATGATGAGGATTTTAATTTTTTTTTTTTTTTGAAAACAAATGAGACACATGGGCTTTAAACTGTTCACCTGATTAAATTTGTTGGTACATGTAATATAAAAAGTTGCAAATAAGACATTTTTAATTCATTAAGTAATAAGGTAAATATTTCTTTTTCTTTTTCTTTTTACAAATCATCAATTACCTTATAAATTAATTATGTTTAAAGAAATTTGATCAAGATAGCAGACTTAATGAGAGGTAAAGAGAGAAACCAATTAAATAATCATGACCTTGAAACTGATATGTGTCAATATTTTTTTTACATTATGGTACCACTATTATCCCATTAATGGCATTTAAAAGAAGAGTTTGGGTGATGAAAAGAAAACTGCATGTCGATAAAATTGACTTACTGGAAAATTAAAACAGTCTTGCCCTGACAAGAGAATACAGCAAACAGTCTTTAAGCAAAATATATGTAAAATTGACTTGTCTTCATTTTAAACACAGATTTTGTTTAATATTGATGAAGTCAATATCATCTTGAATTATGAGAAAAACTGTGACCTAAAATCAAAGTCTGGGTCATTTATTTAAAGAATCTAAACGAAATCAACCAAATGAAGATTCTGACTTGAGTATAATTAACATGTGTAAATCTGTTGAAGAAATATTGCATTTGTTCCTGATTGGTCACTAGAGAGGAAAATTATCACAAAATCTTGTATTCTTGTTGTATAAACCTCAAATACAAACAAATAACAGGATAAACTTACACTGAAATACAGGCTAAAATATCACAAATATGAACAGCATGTGTGTGTGTGTGTGTGTGTGTGTGTGTGTGTGTGCTCAATATATTTACATTTACCCAAGATGAAATAACATGAAAAATAAAAAATAAATGCATGATGTAAAAATAAATCATATTGTATTCTGAAATGTCTATTTCATAAAGCCAATGCCTGGCAGTTATGTGCTGGTAATGTATGCTGGATATTGTTATATCTTTTGTTTTGTGCTGTGAATGTATACTGAATAATGTTTTACCTACTATGTGCTGATAATGTATGCTTGATAACGTCATCTATGATGGAAATGTGTGCAGTAATGTATGCTGGAAGTTATTATATCTACTACATGCTGGAAACGTGTAAAGATAATGTATGCTTGATAATGTCATCTATGATGGAAATGTGTGCTGGTAATATATGCTGGATGTTGTTATATCTACTACCGGTATATGCTGTCAATGTGTGCTGGTAATGTAGGCTCGATGATGTCATCTACTTTGTGCTGGTAAGGTATTTTGGGTATTGTCATATCTATTTGTGCTGTAAATGTACTGGTAATGTATGCTGGATGTTGTTACATGTATTTTATGCTGAAAAGGTGTGAAGATAACATATGCTTGTCTACTATAAGCTGGAAAGATGTGCTGGAAATGTTTGCTTGATAATGTCATCTGCTATGTGCTGGTAAGGTATGCTGGGTATTGTCATGTCTACTTTGTGAATATTGTAATAAAATGTGTGCCAAATATTGTTATATCTACAATGTGCAAATATTATAAAATAGAAATAAAATGTAATTTAAATCAGCTGCTTATATAAATAAACTTTGATTTCAAGCATATTGCATAATGTACATGTTTATGAAACATACAGCACTTTTACAACCACAAACAGGTGTGGCTATGTACATGTGTACACACATACACAAAGACACTACAGGTGTATTTCACATGTCATATAACAATTCAAAGAAATATAAAACATAAAACTTACAAAATAGCTTTTACAATATATTATCATAAACACACACACACACACACACACACACACACACACACACACACACACACAGAGGGAAAGAGAGATCAACATACACAACACACACACAAAAACAGAGACAGAGATTGAAAAACACACACACATATACTGAAAGAGAAAGAATGAAGTACACACATAGAGAGAGAGAAAGAGAGAGAGAGGACATTTCTTACAAAATTCGATATCACATAACAATTTTTGATAAGGATTTCATCACATATTTCAGAAAGTGTTAATTTTATGGAAAAAAAAAATGTGATTCAATATTCAATTAAAATAAACATTTTATATAAATATTATCAGACATAATATAACTGTCAGTGATACCTTTTACTTTAAAAATACAATTAGTGCTGCAGAATGGGTAAATTTTATGTGATTCTTTCAGCCATTTTGTCGGCCATATTGAAAATGGTGGCCATGTTGGAATTTTTGATTGGCTCCTTATCAGAAAATAATCTTCAGGCCAATAAACTTAAAGCATGTCAAATTTCAGGGTTTTAACACAATAACCTATTATTTTACCAATTTCTTGGCACAAATCTGCTGCAAAATTGCAATTCATTTATAACACTACATATAAAAACAGATTTTTTTATATTTCATTAAATTGTTTTAATTCTACATTATAAATTTAATTAAGAAATTATTCCCAAAAGGGATTATATGTTATCACAAAATAAAAAATATGAATTGTAAATACAGGACGGTATTAATTAATTAATAAAAATTGTTTACTATGAATATTAATAATACAGATTCTGCAATGAGCAAAAAAATTTATTTATCACAGATCAAGATAATAAAGCAGAATTTTGTAAATATCAAAATCTCTAAATAAAGCAAATATGACTATTACATGTATAAATAAAACTATTTATGATAATACCCTAAAGCACATTTATTGTTTTAATGTCAGCTATTGCAGTTCAATGTATTTTTTCTGAGCAAACATTGCCTATATAATGGAAATTGAAATCACATATGCCTGAAGTTATGTTGAAGTTATGCTTTTTCAGCAGTACAACTCTATAAGTGATATTAGGCCATAATAATTCAATTACTTGATTGTTGTCCAAATTTTAATGTTTTTTTTTATTTTGGAAATGAGAATGCAAGGTGGAATAATTTAGTTTTTCTGATATAAATAAAATATCTAAAACTGAATATAACTGTTTGAATTTTTACAATAATCAACATGAATGGCTTAAATTTAACAAATAACTGTATGTTCTATGTATTTTATGATAAAGAAACAGCAGAATCTGTCCTTAGTGAACATCTTTAGATATGACTGGTTTGTATTAATCAATTAATTAATTAATACATTCCAGTTAAGATTCTTTCACTTATATCAATTCTGTCAGTTCAGGGATGATGGAAGAACAAGAAAGCACAGATAAAACAACCTACTTTTGGCAAACAAATTGACAAAGTTTCTAACACTAGAATCTGCTTTACTGGGATTTGAACCTTGGAGGTGAGAGGTGCCATGATTCCTAAGCACATGCTTTCCACCACCTGGCCACTGAGGTCCCTAAACACTTTTGGGACTTAAAACTTTCTTTGACTTGGATTGCTATTCATTTACACAGGTTTATTAAGTAAACAATATTAATACCAGTTCAGTTTAAAGACAAATTTTTACTGGTTAACTTGGGTTTGATTTAAACAGATGATACTCTTCAATGTATATGAAGTAATATACAAAAATATTCATGCCATTTTTTAAAAGATAATTATTTAAATCATTCAGATCAGATTTATAAAATCAATAAAGGGGTTATTCTTCATGGCCTAACTTTATTTTCCAATGTAACATCGGATTTAAACTATTTCAGGGAATCAAATAGAACAGGCAGAGATGTCAATATGATACACACGATTACCTCCCCGTGGTAAATGACTATCAATTTAAAAACAATTTGTAATTTTTTTTTCTTGTAATACTCCATGAATAAGGTCATTTAAAATAACTATCACTTTAAAAGCATCTGTTAAATTTGTAATACTCAGTGAATAAAGTCATTTATGATATTTACAAAATAGCATTGTTGGAAAAATATTAAACAATGAATATGAAAATATTGCAACATATTTATATATATTCTGATTACTGTAATTACTTCAAACTTTTTGATTTACAGGTGGCATAAACTGCACCTTCCTGGCTAGTATGTCGGTTACAAAAAAGGGGTAACTTATAAAATCATATTTAATGGAAAAAAAACATACATGGGCTCAGAAAAAAATAAAATTAATAATAAAAAATAAATAAGTCATTTAATAAATAAATAAATAAATAAATATGCATATTGGTGAATCAAGCTTTTTTGTGTGTTAAATAATGTCATTTAAATTCAAAAATATTTTTTCATTTATTTTTTGAATGACTTCAGAAGTCATTATCTGAAAGCCTGTTAGAAGTAATAAGCTCCTCCCCACTGTCTTCATAATCATCACTTTCGTATTCATTATCCTCACTTTCTTCCTGAGCAGTCTTATCAGCACCACTAGATACCACTGTCTCGTCTCCACTTTGTGATGTAACTTTAGACAGATGCTGTGGTGATGGTATATGGTTATTCTCTACACTTGTAGGTCCATGTTTTAATGTTGATGTTGTAGATTGTGTAAGTGATGATCGTGCACTGTGCACATCATCATTATCATCATCATCAACATCATGGTCATTTGAAGACCCTTTTATCATCCTTGATTTAACTCCCCCTTCTTGTTGATGGACTTTGTCTCTACCACTTACCGATCGTTGTTTAGAAGCAGCACTTTGCCTTGATGCCATACTATGTCTAGAAGCAGCACTACGCCTCGATGCTGTGCTTTTTTTGGACACCACACTGTGTTTTTCATCATCTTCGTCTATTTCACCTGGACTATGCTCCTCAATAGCTTCTTTCTTTGAGATATTCATTTGGTAATTCTGTAAAGCTTGGGTTACTCCAAGATCTCCGGAAGGCTGGGAATGTATGGTACTAAACATATCAGCCGAAGCCGTACTCTGAAGTCCAAATGTGTTTTGTGAATCAAGAGTACTGTCAAATGTTCTCGTTTGTTCCGTTCCATGGTATCTGTTTGGTATGTTACTCAATCTGAGTTTAGAGTCTGAAGATTCTGTTGTCGTTAAAGTATGCTCCATATCATAATCTTGATGATGGTTGTCATGGTCATCCTCATGGATATCTAATTCATTTCTCACTTGAACTAGCATTAAACGCATTCGATTCTGGTAGAAAAAAAAAATAAATACATATCAGTATTGAATAATAAGGCTCCTTCACTCACATCTGCAGAGTAGAAGTCAACAAACAAACCAAAAAAAAAAAAAAAAAAAAACTTCCCCCCTCCCCACAATTGGAAGAGAAATCAATAAATCAATAATAATTAATTTCATATCAACTATATCAGTTGAAAATTAGACCTGTAATGGCCATTTAGCAGCTTTTGCTATTTAGAGCAGTGGCATTCATCTTGGATGTCCCAAGAAGCTGATTTGTATAAACTTTAAACTACTTCAACTAGGGACCTTCCACACCAAACATGGTTCTGTTTGGCTCAGTAGTTTTAGCGGAGAGGATTTTTAAAGAATTAGCATTTAATAGCAGCTTATTTGCATATTCTGCCAATTATAAGCTCATTATAAATGTGCATTAGTTCATTAGTTTATTGATATTGTAAATGATTTAAAGCTGTAACAACCTGTTGTGAGAAACTGTTTCACAAGGACTATCAGAAGACCAGAAAAGCTAGAGTCATTAAAGAATTTAATAAGATTTTCAGTTCATTAAGAAATGAATGAATGGATGGTGTGTACAATGTGTAATTTGAGAAGTAAACTATGGCAAAAATGTGTTGGGTCTCCATTTAGATAATTTCCCCAATAACCAATATAAAGATCAGATTAAATTTTGTAATTACATTTATATAAAAAGAAACATTTTGTTATTTTAAAAAATTTAAACCATTATTATTGAAATACAAAATAAAATCAAAACTGAATGGGCAATGATACATAAAAATCTTATATGTTTTTTTTATATATATTTCTATGGAAACCAAACTTTTAACTACTCAATAAAAGTCTTGCATATAAAATTTTTACCTCATTCAGTTCTCCTTTTCTCTTTCTTATATGTGTTTCAAACACCTGTTTTAGCACTCTGAAAAAAAGACAAAGCAGTTTTCTCTGAATAAATGGGAACCTGTTTAAATTAGCAGTTTTCTCTGAATATATTGGAACCTGTTTAAATTAGCAGTTTTCTCTGAATATATGGGAACCTGTTTAAATTAGCAGTTTTTTTTAATATATTGGAACCTGTTTAAAATAGCAGTTTTCTTTTAATATATTGGAACCTGTTTTAAATAGAAGTTTTCTCTGAATATATTGGAACCGGTTTAAAATAGCAGTTTTCTTCGAATAGAGTCAAATCTGTTTAAAAAATGGTTTTCACTAAATACAGTGAAAAATAGCAGTTGTATCTAAATACAGTGGAACCTGTTTAAAAAAGCAGTTTTCTCTAAATAGAATGGAAGTTGTTTAAAATAGCAGTTTTCTTCGTATACAGTGGAGCCTGTTTGAAAAAGCAGTTTTCACATAATACAGTGAAATGTTTAAAAAAGCAGTTTTCTCTGAATATAGTGGAACCTGTTTAAAATAGCAGTTTTTTTGAATAGAGTGGAATCTGTTTTAAAAAGCAGTTTTCTCTGAATACATTGAAATGTTTAAAAAAGCAGTTTTCACATAATACAGTGAACTGTTTAAAATAGCAGTTTTATCTGAATACAGTGCACTTTGTGCTCAGGTAAGCTAAAAAAAAACCCATGGAAGTATAGCATAAATGCTTAGTTTGGACTTTTATAAGGCTAATTAGTAGTCTCAATATTTTATGCAGTTTATACCTCTTCTTTTTATTGTAACATCTTGGTGGTCACTCTGAATATTGCCAAGAACATTTTCTTAGAAGTAACTTTTTGTATCTTGCAACTTGTGCTAAGAACATATTTTAGAATGTAACATTTGATATCTTATATATTACCTGTTTGTAAAAACTCCTCTATTTAAAACATCTTCTGTCACTTCTTTCATAAATTCCACATATTTCAATTCTTCTTCTCTGTATTAGCAATTTTGAGAAAAAATTAAATTATTTATTTAAATTGTTGCTGATGAATATACATCATTAAAAGAACTGATGCAATGCTCATTCTTTTTAAAGAATAGAATAAAAATCCTAAACAATCTTGCATAAATACATGTATTTTCAAATTTTTTTGGACTAAATCTTAAAATGGATTATGTTATCTAAAAAAATACCATCTCTGGTTTTATTGGAAATATTCTTTAGTTGGTTGAAGCTTAAGTATTAACCCATTCATAGAATACATCGCAAATAATACTGTATTCTATTCAAGTCTAACACACCAGTCAAGAACATTTAAATCAAAATGTCACCTGCTACAGGTGAGTAGAGAAACTCATGATATAGAGAGAAAACCCTGCTCAGTGGACATTGTATACAGTGGACTCTTCTATCACTGGACAGTTTTCTTGGCCAGATTGTAAATCAAGATATATACTTTTATACTAAACCTGCTTTATCATTTTGACATCATAGTTAATTGTCTTAGTTATGTTATAAGAAGATCATTATTCACCTAAAAATTGTGAAAAATGTAGCCCTAGTTAATACACAATATTTTTTAAAATCTGAAAATCTGACCAAGTTTGAACTTTTTGTTTTGCATATTTTCTTCACACAAAAATTACAGTTGTTCATTGGAGTGTGTGTGTGTGTGTGTGTGTGTGTGTTCTACTTGCATGTGCAATGGTTGTTCTCATTGAATACATGTATTCTTTATTTAGAGTATTTTTTATATCTTATCATTAGCTATACGAAGAACAGCAAAGCTTGTTGGCAATGTAGTTCATCAAAATTTTTTAACATTTTTCATTGATATTGGCACCATATTGACAGTTTTAATGCATCAGCGATTATTTAAATTAGAACATGCAAGCAATATATATTTCTTATTCAGACAAAATACAGTATGCCAACCAGAGGATATATCTTAACTAAAAAACATAGAGGAAAAGCAGTTTAGCTTTTGAAAATATTTGTGTAGTTCCACTTGTTTGTTGTTTTTTTTTTTTTTTTTTGTTTTGTTTTTTTTTTTTTTAGTATTTTTTGTTGAATAGTTCTGTCCTCTCACTCAAAATAAATATCTACCCATCTATTATTTACAATTTGCATTGGATACTGTGCCTCTTTAGTCAAATGCTCATGTGACAGGATAGGTCCATATTGTGAGAGGTTGTAGATTTTTATTCAATTTTGTAATTTAAAATTGGAAGAGAGAGAGAGATGGGGAAAAGAGATGGGGAAAAGAGAAAAAGAGAGAGAGAGAGAGAGAGAGAGAGAGAGAGAGAGAGAGAGAGAGAGAGAGATGGGGGAAAGAGAGAGAGTTTGTTTAAAAAAAATAAATCTTTCAAAAAAAGTAATTTTCCACTGGTTTTATAAACTGTTGATGTAAAATGGGCAATCTATTTTTTTTTTTTACAAAAAGTCTTAAATGAATATGTGCAACATAGAAGCTTCAAAGCCTATTCTTCAAACCCATGTACATTTTTTAAAAATACAAGAAGATAATAAATTAAGACAGCAAATGTTTTATAGATATGTATACTTATACAAGATATATACTTCACTGATTTCCTTCACAATAATGAACTTTTAAGAAAACCAGATCATAATACTGTATAAGGGGTTATTTTAGCAGAGCTTAATTTGGCAATTTTGACAAAAGGTCAATTGAAAATTTTGGCTATTTGATTTTGGCCCTTATGGTTGACTGGCACACAAATATGTTAACAATTTTTATTTTGGGGATTTAAATACTCCCACCAAAATATGCCAAAGTTTGAACCACATGAAAAATAACTACATGGTAAGTAATACAATGTATATTCCTGCATACTGGCATACTCATGATACTTTTAAGGGGACTCATACATTTGCAGTTCAAAATGCATGATTCAGCACATTTCCATAGCAGCTGTGTTTGTTGAGTTGAAGAGGTATTTAATTGAGCATCAAACTGTGTATGTATATAGTTTAAGGAACCAATGTAATACGAACCATACTACAGTGCACACTAGTACAATGCGGATCAGAAACACTCATGTACCACATGAATTTGTGATTAGATTAATTCTCGAGATTGATACAAAAATAATCATGTTACTGAAAGGTAACGTTTAATGTCCCAGTCAAGAATATTTCACTTATATCAAAGGTTGCCAGCTATAGGCGAAAGTGCAGAAATTTTGCCTGTGCGTTGCGCTGACAGCTGATTATACAGCAGGGATTGTTTATCATGCCATGTTGTGACATGGGACCTCGTTAATTTTATGTTCCCAATCCAAAAGAACCGTGACTGTCATTTCGTAATGCCAAGTACTTGGCAAAAGAACAACCATTACCCACTTTCAAGTCTTGGGTCAGACCCGGGCCGGGATTCGAACCCACTACCTCCCACTTACGGAGCAAGTACTCTACAAACTAAGCTACAATATACAAATGGAAGTCATAGGGTCCTTCGGAGGAAACCTTAAAAACTGATGTCCAGTGTCATGGCAGGCCTGGCATTCTAAAGAACCTGCACACTGCCCTTAGCAAACTGCAAAGGTCAAAATTTCTGCCACTTCACCTACAGCTGGTGCTGTCTTGATATAAATGAAATATTCTTGACTTGGATGTAAAACCTCATTAAATCAATAAACCTTTATGCAAATCAGTTGTACTCAGAAGCCTCAGTGAGTGGAGTGTAATATGTTTAATCTACAGCCAGGTCAGTCCAAAGAAACTAAGTGTGTTAACAAATGGCAGTACTTCTCTTTTAGAATATCAAATGTCCAATGTATATGTGTATAGAAGAATAAAGAACCTTAACTGTTGACTACCACAGCATATTTCAATTTTACCGATAGCTGGTGATATCTCAATATGTGTGAAAAAAAAAATTCATATTATTCAGTGTTGTCATCATAAGTTATTGATCAGTTTTGTTTCTGAAGTAGCAATTATTAAAATAGTTTTGTTCATGGCAATTCAGGTGCATCAGTTGCACATTATTAAAACTGTCTCATAAGCTAATAGTAAGTGTCTGTACAGTGGTGGCACAATACTGCTGCAGATTAACATTGGCAACTAACAAGCTGAATTTGTTGGTACCAAACCAACCTTTTAAGATACAAAACAGTCCCTGGACATCAACAATTTCTTGAGAGTAGTCTGAATTTCCTCTGACCCTAACACAATTTTCCTGACCTACACACAGCCGTCAGGCATAATTTGTGTTAGGGTGAGTGGAAATTCAGACTATTCCATACAGATGAACCAAAAAAATAGAGATTTCTCAGGGTTAAAGACCATGGTTGTATCTACCAAGTCACAACCTCATCTTGCATTACAGGTATTAAGGCAATAAATTTTTTATCTCGATAACATTTAAATAATGGAACTTCAGCATAGAGGAGATAAATATTATCTATGAATACCATTCATGATCATTCAACTTCAACTTCAACAAATATCTTAAAACAAGAGGTCCAATATGGTCTCTATTGTTCGAGTTGCACTTTATTTGCACTCGAAATTTCTGACAACCATGCAAGACAAAATTTTAATTTTGCTAATTGTTTTAGATCAGAAGATTTTAAAAGAATTGCTTAAAAAACACCTCACAAGCATAGTCTGAAAACAAAGTAAGAAATTTTTCAGAAAATCATGTTACATATGTTGAATGGTTTATAAAACATCTACTTTCTATATATGAAGTATGAATTAAATCTGTTTTAATGGCTATTTATCTATTTAGTAATGACAGCCATCTTTGTTTTTTGACAGATATGATGGACGTCTATCTTTAATTGTCATTTCAGAATGTTTCTCATCGAATTTGGTTTTAGTAGATTAAGATGACAAAATTTTCATAAAATAAACTTAAAATAGCACACCATTAGCATAATCTGTGAGAAAATAAGTTAAAGAAAAAATACTTTAAAAACAAGTTATGGAGTGTAAGTTATATAAAATGGCTTTACATCTACTTTCTATGTATCAAATTCAAACTAAATTTGAATTAAAAATCTGAGATGGTTATTTAACAGCTTTTGATTGATTGGAATTCTATTTATTCTATTTTGTCTCTCAGTATTGTAAGTACAAAGGGGGTTAACTCTAGTTATTATTTTTGCACACTACTTCTTGTTAGGTGAAAGTCATACTGAATGTTTTATTTGGAGATAGAAGAATTCTTTTGAAATTATGAAGAAAAAGTAAGTAAATATGTATGTGCATAGAACATCTTAAAATTAAAATTGGAAATGCAAAAGGAACTAAAAACTTTTTAAGATTAATATCTGCAAATTAATGTATGTGGTACTATAATTTCAAATAAATTATCAAGAAATTAAGACACTTATTGGTATGATCTAACACCAAAAAAGCTAAATTCAGTAAATTGTGACATCAAAACATTAATTGGGAAGTATCTGAAATGCCCGTTTTACTCTGGTTTATAGAGTTCCAGATATTGCAGTTTTGGAATGATTATCATGGTTGTTGTCAGCAATACTGGTTTTGATTAGTTTTTTTTTAAATCTATGATTTCCTTGCTACTTTAAAGATATGGAACTAAATATTGGTAGATATTTGAACTTGGACACTACTTTACATTAGTGCTTTGATTTTTGTTTCATGGTCACAAAAATAATTTGAATGAATACAACAGTATGCTAAAAATTCTATTAAGTACCCCTTTTCTATATAAAATTAATCTTGGCAAGTATTTAAGTGAAAAAAAAAAATTATTGACCTTGAGTTTGTTTCACAGCCAAAACTTTTAAATTTTAAATAGAAAAGGGGTATTTACTAGAATTTTTAGTCTTTTCTTGTATTCATTCAATATCTTTTTACATTGATCTTGTACAATGTGTCAAAAATATAAAAGGGTCAAAGGTCAAGGTCATATGGAGATTTGTATTTTGCTGTTCTTCTTTTCCATCATAAATGAAGACAAACATGAAGGGTTTACCATTTACCCTTAAATTAGTTAAATTTTGTTATTGTGTTGTAAATGCAGTATATTGCCACAAACAATCTTGCTTCAAGTAACTACCCATGAACCATAAAAAATAAAAGTGAATAAAATTGTAAATTTAACACTCCTAAATAGTGAGTTACTTTTCAACGTGCATCTTAGTCCTACTGACTTGATAGGCAAAAAGGGACCAAATCCATTCTTTAAGAGATGCAACGAACAGCTCTTAATGTGTAGGTTTTAAACATTTAATACTTTTCTGCCAACAGTTAAACCTGTTACCTAAACCACACCATTCTGGATAATCCAGAGTCACTATCAGCTCCGCTATCACTATGCTATATCGCGTAGGTAACAGAGCAGATTTAGACTCTGGATTATACAGAATGAAACCACCCTTGATAATCACATGTTGTTATTGTTTTTTTTTTTTGAGGGGGGGGGGGGGGGGGGGGGGGTAGGATCCATCTTGCTAAATGTATTACCAGTGTTCTAATACCAGGTAATAGTCAGTAGCTACTTGCAAAACAAAATTTAAGATGTAAATTGCATTCTAAAACTGAAATAAAAAAGCTTGTTCAGTTATTGTGTTTTAAAAAAAAACAAAACAAAACAGACAATATTAATATTTTAAAGTGCAAAGAAATATGGTGATAAAAAGCAAAAACAAATGGTGAGATAATATTAGTCAAAATGTCAAAACATTCCATGATTTCTAAATGAAAAACCTTAGATTTAATTTTGCTAAAAATCTGCTATAATCTAAAGTGAATTTCAAAACAAAAAGAAAAAAAAAAAAAAAAAAAAAAAGCAAAAAACAACAATACAAAAGTGATAAAACTGAAATTAAAGTTTTCCAATCATTTTATAAAAAACAAACTCCAACTTGCTAAAAATAACTTTATTGGTAAAAAAAAAAGTGAGATTTTTGTAACAACTGCATAAATATTTATTAATATTTATATTTTCATGTGTGATTTTAAAACTAACATCAACACTACTCATGCAACTAAATTTAGCACAACCAGTAAAATGGCACAATTGCAATTTTTTTTCAATTTATCTGACAAATTTAAAATAAAACATTGAACTATTTCATACAAAAAAATTATACAAATTTTATAACATGCAAACAATGTAGAAAAAAAGTATAAAATAAAAATAACACCAAAATGCAAGAATAATAATAATAAAATAATAATAAAAGTGAGTGGAGTGGAGTGGAGAAATGGTGTTTTACACCTCAATCACTTTCTTTCACTTACTTCAAGGCAGTCAGTTTTGGGATGGTGGAGAAAACTTGAATGCCCTGAGAAAACCACCTACCTTCGGCAAGTGAACTGACAAACTTTCTCACACTAGGATCTGTCTTGAGTGGGATTCGAACCTAGGCGGTGAGAGGCGCTGTGATCCGTAAGTGTGAGCTTTAGACCACTCGGCCACCAAAGCCCCAATGATAAAAAGAAGACAAGAGTCCATTTCAAGTATCAATGTAGGATAGAAAACCTCATCCGCTGTGTCTGCATGAGTATTTCAGTCGGACAAAAGGGTCGAGGTTTTCCAAGTTTCTGACTGAAATATACAACCCTTGGGGCGAAATTTCCTTATTCTAGATGGTTAAACACCAAATGGGTTAATGGATTAATAGACATCTGTACCATGTTTGTAAAGCCTAACTTTGTAACTCAATTAATGGATTTAATAGACATTTGTACCATGCTTGAAAGGTCTCACTTTGTCATTCAAAATTTTACCGTTACATTGAAATCAGACCTTGTAAGATTCAAACATAGGCAATGAACAGCACTGTGATCCATACGTGTGTGTTTTGGCATCTTAAGTCACCAAGGCTTAAGAAGACAATTCAGCAAGGTTCCACACAAAATTTTACATTGCATCACATGGTACATTTAAGATAAATTCCCTTTAGATCATGTTTCTTTTCTTTTAATTTTTGCAATGATATTTGGAAGTAACACAAAGATACAGTTTTCAAAACTCAAAATAATCAATCAACATGAAACAGAATTAAATTTGCAGTATGTTAAGCAGAAAATATTTACCAAGAAAAAATTTGCTAACTAAATTTGAATGAATCATTAGTTTCAATAATGTAACTAAAGGTTTACTTAACAACTACAACATGCAATGTAAAATGATAATTAACATTTAAAAAAATCAAGTTTGACAACAAAAACAACAATGTGATAGAAAATTGAATTTCTTTGCATAGATTGATTTAAAAAAAATATGTACATCACATTGAATATAAAAAACTTCATTAGCATTTGAAAATACGAAAAAATAAAATTTAAAAAAATAATAATAATAAAAAATTTAAAAAAACCCAGGACCGAGCAATAGTCCAACAAACCTGATAGTACTATTGTTAAGCAATTTTTAGCAATTTCTTCTTTTTTGGGATAAAAATCATTCAAAATTGTCGAGAAAGGGAGGAAGTAAGAAAGGAGGAAATAAAAAAACCTTTAAATATCAGAGTTTCTACAAAAAAAAAAATATTCAAAGGTCAATATCCAATATTTTACAGACAAAAACTTTTAAAAGTCCATAAACAAAAATAATCCATGAATAAAAATTGAAAATAAAGGGAGATAACAATTTAAAGCCAAAAATGAAAATGGTTAAATTATCTTAATTACTGGCACAGCTCAAAAACATGCTAACAATTAACAGAATAATAATAACTAATAGTAACTATCATTAACTATAAATCACAGCCGGTAAAAACAAAACAAAAACATCTGTCAAACATTATCAACAAAATTTTTAACTTCAAAAATTTCACAATGCTCAAAATTCTATCCCTGAACACACAAAAATCACAGGATTAGGAATCATTCCTGAAAAAACATCATTCTTAATACTGAATAATGATTCAAATATGAAATACAGCATCTTTTATTTTTATTTATTTATTTTTTTTTTTTTTTTGCATTATGTTTAAACAAGGTAATATATATGGAATGAAAACTATCTGTTGATAATAAAATCTCTGGAACAGAGAATTTAAAATCAGTCATGCTGTTATCACTTTCAATACTGTTCCAATATTATTTTTTTGAACTTTTTTTTGCATTCCATTTCATTCCTTTAAGTTAGTAAATTGTCTATAAAACATAAATTGTTTGAACTTTATAACAACAACAGCAGAACAACCATTCTTTTAACTTACACCTTCATAAGTCTTGGGCTTTTAACAAAGTAAGGCGTCCTTAAACTGAAATAGATTATATCATGAATTAACCTATCATATCTTGAAACCCACAAACAGAAATATTTACAATACTCTTAAAAATAATGGTTGAAACTTGATTTTACTAAAAAAGTAATAAAAAGCCATACAAAATCTTTCAAAAAACTGTTACTTTTTTAATTTTTATTTTTATTTATTTATTTACAATTATTTTTTAATTTTTTTATCCTTTTCAAACATCTGGAATTGTGGCCTAGTATTATGATACCTATCAATCATATTATAAGATTGGCATATTGGTTCAATCCTATTTTCTAAGTATTTGACCATAAAAGAATAAGAATGAACATATGATTGAGTAAGTTTTCAAAGGAGGGGAGCAATAGTCCCTTTATACCGCAGTCAATATTCAGATTTTTTCCCTTATACTGAGGCAACTGGTTCTGAGATGATTGAAGAAACCCGAGAACCCCAAGAAAACCACTCATCTTAAATAAAACAACCATCTCTTTTACACACCAGAATCTACCTTTGCAGGATATAAACCTAGAGGAAAATAGGTGCCATGATTCATAAGTATGTGATTTAGACAGACCCATTTGTCACCACTCGAGTTCATTCATGATAAAGGAGATAATAATGTTCTAGTTTATAAGAGATGTTCCATTATTTAGGATAATTAAATACTGTTTTACTTTTTTCATTAATTTATTTACCAAATAATAATACATGTATAATACTAGTATATTATCACTTTTCCTTATTTGTAAAAATAAAATCGTTTAATATAATCTTTTATCAAAGAATTTCTCTTGATGAAAAATCCATTGGGTGTTATTCAAAATTAATTTAATAGAGTATTTTTGTATCAAAGTTTCATTTGAAGTATATTTTTTTATTTACTGGTTTACAATGTGAATCTTGAGTATTTTGAGAAAATCATCATTATATCAACCCTCATTCTCTACTTTGTAAATATGCTAATGATGTTATTAATATAAATTAGTTGTTTCTATACTAAATCTGCTCCAAGTCTTCACCGATTTATGCCCTTAAATATGCCTGGTTGGGCAAAGGGCCTAGCTACCATCATGTCTACCTTACTGCATTTATTAAAACTGGCAATTAATGTATGCACACGTACCTTCAACATTACAATTTTTAACTGATTGAACAAAAATAAATGATACACAGAAATGAGTATTGAAATACTGAAAAAATATACTGTAAATCGCAAAATTTCCGTGTCAATTAAATGACAAGACACCAAATTAAAACTTTCATGAATATTTAGGTTTTGATATAATTCACTTGTAACTACACTGTATGTTAAAGACAAGTTACAATTTTTTCTAAACCAATTTTAAAATATCACATCAAAATTTCAATGTCTATTTCATTAGAAGCATTCTTCTAAATTTTCTAATGCAGCATATAAAAAGCCAATGTAAATTATCAGCAAGTCTGGCTGACAACTAACAGTAGTTCTGCACTCTATAAAATGATATCATGAACACAAAAATTCAATCTGGCACCTATCTACTAAATATGTTATCAAAGCATGCAATCTTGTTTCACATTTGGATTAGTTTTTATATAATAGCAATAAAAAAACACAACAGTGACCAGAATGACCCCTTCCATAAAAACTTACTCTTCCCTGCATGCCATGGTTAAGTATTGGTTTGTACAATCATCCGTAAAAAAATTTAACATAGTTTTTTGTTTTCAACTCCTTTGACTAAATGGAATGAAGTGGATGAATTATGTCATTCATGAATGCCTATATAGCAAAGAGAAGAAAAATAAGAAAATAATTTAAAGCTCTATTTACAGCACTGATTGCAATAGAAGTTTAAAATAGTCAGTTGATGATAGTAAAACTCCAGGTATGTCATACAGAATATATATCCATACATGATTGTTTCACTGTGCTAGATAAACCTGCACCTATGGAGTTTCAATATAGCAACTATCAGAGCTTTAATAACCAATGTTTCATTTCCAATCCACAAATTTGTAATGAGGTATGTTCATAATGACAAAATATCTATAATCAAAACATTATTTCTTTTCCTAGTGATATAAATACTAAATATTCAAAATAAAATGATATTCAAAAATGAAAAAACACTCATAATTAATCAATGCAAGCAAAAAAGAGAAACACCAAAAATACATATTGAGAACAACACTAACGATAAAATGTTCTGACAATTGAATTTCCCAGAGCACCATGTGGTACCTCATAGTGCTTGTGTGGGACAATTATTTCTATTGGCAATGGAATCGCATAAAGTTAAGTTTTCTTGCAATAACAATGTTTTTTCGAGAATATTTGACGTAAATGTTATTCATTTCATTCTGCACACACTTTAAGGGGTACTGATCACTTGGTACACTGGCGGGTTTCATTATTGGGCAGTTATCTAACATAGCATGTGTTGTTAAATTTACTTGAGCAGGAATGGGGTTTTTTTTTTCGAGCTGCCATATCAGTAAGACTTTTTTGTGGCAGAATAGACTGGGGCGGGGGCACTATTGAAAAGTTACCTTACTGCTATTTATAATGCCCCTTTAATGAATGTTTGTGGTATAAGGTATTTACTGGCACTTGTGTTTGTACATATTCCCAACAGGTAGAACCTGTGTCTGATCCATGACTTAAAGGGAGATAAACAGTAAGTTGTAATTATCCAAAACATTTCAGACTCTTAAAAATATTGTTCCTAATTACTTTTGAGATACTGAACTTCTGCAAAATGTTTCCAAATTTTACTAAATGTGTATTTAGAAGGTATTACATGTATTTATCTAAACAATTAAAAAATCTTTTAAAATAAAAAACATTAAAATTAGCTGAAACTGAAAAATAAAAAATTATGACAAAAAAAGAGCTAAAAAATTCCACCGACTGAACAAATTCACATATATGTACAACAGATTAAAAATGACATAAATTTTCTGTGAAAAAAAAAATAGTTTTTCAAAAATAATAGTACTGGCATTTCATTTTTTAAAACAATCCTATTTTTCCGATTTCATGCCACAACCATATAACATCAGTAATACCTAGTTTCATGGAATGTTATGACACAATATAAATTAGCATATTACTAATAATACAAGCAAGCACTACCTATATATGTATTTCTACCTACCACCATAATAAAACAATATATCTCTCTAAAGAGAGTGGACAACTAACACTATAGAAATGATCATGGTCTTAATTAAATGTCAATACAAGTACTCACTCAGTGCTTAATTTCTGACTATCATGTAAACTTTTTGTTCCATATGTTCTGAAATAAAAACAAAAAGCCGTTAAAA
Organism: Tegillarca granosa; assembly: GCA_029721355.1. NCBI lineage: Eukaryota > Metazoa > Mollusca > Bivalvia > Arcoida > Arcidae > Tegillarca > Tegillarca granosa. The sequence continues at coordinate 23,088,004 of CM056595.1, forward strand.
AACAGTGTAGCTGGTGTGCGCTTTTAGTCCATTAAAATTAATTTTAATCTAAAATTTTATTTTAAAGCGAAGTAGAGTACTGGGAGATTTACAACCAAGTCAAGATTCTTTTCAATGCAATCAATTAAGAAATGGTGGACAAAACTGGATTTAACCATTAACCTTCAGCAAGTGAACTTTCTTGTGCTAAAGATCTTCCCAGAGTTAGAACCTAGAGTTGAAATAATTTTGAATGCTGTAAAAAAATAATGAGGTAAATAGAATACATTACCTTGTCTGAGATTTACCCATAGTACTTGAAGTCATTGTAAAATCATTCTGTCTGGAGTCCTGTGTATTCAGTAGTTCATCCTCTTTAATTTTACTCATGGTTGTTTGCAAACTATCACTTTTGGAACGGATTTTGGCTTTAGATGCTTGCTCTTTCAACCAACTTAAATGGTCTTTATCCAAAGAAATGTCTAACCTAGGAACAACTTCTTCTTTACTGCCATCATATTTTGAAAAGTCACGACTCTGTAAAGTTTCGAACATTAGTGATGTTTCTGTCAATGGAGTCTCTGTCCTGTTATGTGGCGACTTGGTCCTAGGGCGTGGCTTCGGTTTTGGGGTATGTGTTGTGTTCATGGTAGAATCTGCCTCAGATATTCCAGTCTTTTCCATGGAAGATGCTTTCTGTTTAGGTAATGGATTGTAATATTTATACTCAGAAAGTTTAGAAGATCTCGTAGATTTTAAAATTCTAGGTGTAAAAGGTTTTTCTGGTTCCGTAAAAGCGTGAGATCTAGTCTGTAATAAATCGCCATCATAAGTACCCTTCCTCGCTGAGAGCGGTGCCCCACCACCAGGACCTCTACGCCCAGGAGAACTTGCAACTGAATGTACAGATCGAGTTGATAAAGGTCTTTTCATTTCTGCTGATGGCACGTGTACATGATCATCATACATCTGTGAATGGGGCATGGACATATCGTAATTAGTTATGCCAGATGATGACCCACCATAAGTTGCGTTAGTACTTCCTTCCCTGTCCTTACTATTAGGTTTTAGTGTTGTTCTCATTATGTTACGTACTAGTTTGTCTTCTTCGTCATCATCAGGATCACTTTCATCCTTAAAGATAAGAAAAGCATACAAATTTACAAATATATCTATCAAATGTTTTACAATTAATAACACAACTTGTTTCTATAAAAATGAAAGATTTTTATTCTTGATATAATTAACCAATTAAACTATATATATCTACAGTTTTGTCTGTGATGTAAAAAGGAGTGAATCTGTTTACAGATATAAAGATAAAAGTTTATAATATTTACAATACAAACCACAAACAGATTCTCTAAAACCAGTTTATTTTACTGCAAAATGAAGTTCAGGTGTGAGTTCTATTCTTTAAAAAGAAAAGACTGGCAAAAAAATATAGTAGTCATGCCAGCATGTAAATGGTTATTATGGGAGAATCATTGTCTTTCAGGTGTTTAAAAGCTATGGGGTCACAACTCATATTGAGCTCAGGAAAGAAATCACCTGCCATATTTATAAACTCAACAGTTAAATAATGGGTTATCAACTGGATAACAGAATAATTTTTTTTTTGCAAAATAATGGGTTACCAATTTACAAATAAAAAAATAGGGTTTTTTTTTTGCATAATTCGAATATTTTAGCTTGTTATGTAATACACTTAAGTCAGTGGTTTTGTTTGCCTAAAATTACTACCGAATAAAGGTAGTTTCCCCTTGAGAAATAAGACTAAAATTTCCCAATTTGACAACTAAAATTTCCCAAAAGGCAACAGTGACACACAATCAAAAAGTTAAATCCAGTTGTCCAAAACTGTTCTGACAGACAAAAAAATGTAAGATATTGTCACAATACAAGATCTTTGCAATGAATTTCAAAATTCTGAGCATTATATATGACATAAATAGGGTCCAAATTTTCCAAATCTGAGAGGTAGAAGGTAGTTTTTAAAAATCATAGCAAAATCACTGATAAGCATTGTATCTTAAATTACTAACAAAAACTGAAAAGTTGACTCCATTAAGTTTTGTTTCCTTCTGGGATACACAAATTAGCACAGTTTGTTTAGTTTAAGGATACAAAAAAATTGTTTGTTTTTCAAGATTTTAAATGAAACCAATGTTTTTATGTTGAAATTACATCAGCAAAAGTAATTTACATTGTATTACTGTAACCATTTGGAAATTTAAATTAAAATGAATTCTGAAAATATCTGTCTATTTGAGCAATTTCTGCATATTGTAATACATGTATAAACATGTATTGTAATGTGGCATGGACAAAATTGCAATATAGTATTTTTATACCCCTAGAAATAAAATAATTTTAACAATAAATCTATTGCTTGTGTATGACAGAAAGTGTAAAATTCATTGTATGGTTTTACTATACATTTCATATTTCTTTAACAAATAGATATAGACAACAAAAATCACCATGGCAACATATGCCAATCAACCACTTTTGTGCAATACATTTTATAATAAGATTATCTAAATATATGGGGAAAAAAACAGGTTCATAGATCATTTTTGTTGAATACTAACTACAGGAACATTTCTGGTGTTGATTTAGGCTTTAACAATTATTTTACCTTAATGCAATATTAGGACAATTTTTTGAATTCATTTATCACAAAAACAAACTTATTTACCCCCCCCCCCCCCTTTAAATGCAAAATTTAAAAACACTTTAGATTTGTTTATTTACAATAGTACAAAGTCATATACATGTACCATGAAAATGATAACTTGTTTTTTTTCCATGGTAGCTAAGTTATAACTAAAATAAATTATACATGCATATAAATATCTTACCCATAATGCTTCATCATAAATATCTCCATCGTTATAGTACATCTGTGAATGGGGCCTTGACATGTTGTTGAGAGAGACTCTGGATGCTGGTCTACTTCCTGTTTTCTTAATATGATCTCTTATTTTTCTGTCTCTGGCTATTAAAATCAAAATCAAAAAAATTTCTTTAGTTATAAGGTCTGTTTTTACATAAAATGCCCTTAATTTTGAAATATTGGTGAAAGCATGTATATGTCTAAATTCTGAAGTATGGCAAAAGACCACACAAGTCTAAATTTTGAAGTATTGGAAAAAAGCATGCATGTCTAAAACTAAAATATTAGCAAAAGACTGTAAATGTCTGAATTCTGGAGTATTGACATAACATTATACATGTACATTCCAGAATATTGGCAAAAGACCACATGTCTTAATTCTTTAGTACTGGCAAAATATCATATACATGTGTGTTTTAATTCTGAGGTATTGGCAACAGACCTTACATGTCTCATTGACCTTACATGTCTCATTTCTAGATGGCTAAACACCATACACAATACATGTCTAAATTCTGAAGCATTTGTGAAAGACCATACAATCTACAGACAGACACATTCTAGGAAGCACTTCAATACAGTTGTTTATCCAGTGAGCTAGATAAGGCATTTTAAGGCTGTCGATCTACTGTACTACGGAAAATATATCTGTCCTATTCCCAAAATTTAATCATATAAATCTTCTCCAAAAATTCATTGACAAAACTACTTTTATGTTTATAAAAAAGAATTTACCTTTCTGACTTGTAGCCATTGTTTTTGGAGCTTTGTTGTCAATAGCCGCTGAAAAATAAAATCATAATTTTCAAAGTTCAAATTATGGAAACAAACTAAGTATAATAATATATTTTTTTAAAAAAAATAAAAAAGTAAATTAAATGTATAATCATTGCAAAAAACATTAATCATTTTGTAAATAAGATATTAAATATTTAAAGAGTATGACGATGATTAAATTGTTCAATTCTAACCACATTGTAAGCAGACAACTTTCATTTAAAAATTCTTCTACTGGTAGTTAATCAACTCAAATCAAATAAATAACAGAATGTCAGTTCAGAACAAGCCATCACAGTGGTGTTAACTTTGTACCCACTGAAACTAGCATAACTTTTCAAAACAAAAAGTTCCAACAAAGGGAAACAATTCTGTTCAACTTGAGAATAACATATTGAAGTGGTAGTGGTTTATGGTGTTTATGTTACATGCACGACATAATATCTTCATTTTTTTAATTTTTGTACTTCAGTCTTTCATAATTAATTTTTTAATTTTTGAAATAAATAAACTTACATTTCGCACCAACAATTTTTCTGTAATGGTTGTTCATATGATCCAGTACCAGATATTGTGTTGTTAGTTTACTGGAAGTAGGTGCTAATGCTGCAATATATATATAAATACAGGAATTACTTTAAATTATTTTCAGTCTCTTAATATACAGACAGAGATGACTTATATGACTGGTCATCCCTTTTTTTTTTTTGGTAATTTACAAAAAATAAATAAATAAATAAATAAATAAATAAATACGGTAAATAAGTAAATAAATAAATAAATAAAATACAGTAAAAATTCATGATTCATGTGCAACTTAAAATAAAATTTTGATTTCAACTAGACTTTCTTTTATTGCAAATAATAATAATAATAATAATCATCATCATCATCATTATCATTATCATCATCATCATCATCATCATCATCATCATCATAATGATAAATAAATACATGTAAATTATAATTATAAAATTCTTTGTAATTTCTCTATTTTCAACATAACATATATCATTAGGAAAAATTTACAAAATTATCATCAGTCTAATGTAGAAGTTAAATGACATGTAATAAGCATGTAAATATACAAAATATTTAACAAAATTAACAGAAATCATTCAAGTGAGAACTATACCTATATTATTATACATGTTTAATGTCAAATTTGACATTCTTTATCCTTTCACTGGTTAGCGATGAATAAATGAAGATTTGTCTGTTTAACGTATACATAATGACTTTACATATTTAAATTTAACGTAAAACAAAATTTAGGTGTCAAAAATGACTAGTAATCAGAAAAATATACATAGTGACAATACTGACCACTACTCCGAGTGCCAAGCTGTCCCTTCATATTGTTCATGTTCCCTGTGCTTTTACGAGCACCTGTCAAAAAAATAAGAAATAAAAATAAAAGAATTATGATAAAAAAAAATTAAAGAATTAATAATAATAATAATAACAATGAGAAAGAAATTAGAGAAACATAAAACATAAATTATTGGCAACTATAGGTACATATTTCAGAAATTTTCCAAGTAAAAGGTTGATTGTTTAGACATAGCCATATTAAAAAAATACTGAACATCAGGTGGCCAAACACCATCAGTAATACAGATCTAGAATGCGGAACATCAATGAATATAATAACTGAGGTCAAGAGAAGAAGATGGTGTTGGATAGGACATACACTAAGAATGAAAAAGACCAGATATCCATGCCAAGCCCTCACATGGACACCAATGGGCAAGAGAAAACAAGGTAGACCAAAGGGTACCATAAGAAGGACTTTGGAAGAAGAAGGGACACAGATGGGGAAGACCTGGCATGAATTAACGTGAATGGCACAAGATCGGAAAGAGTGGTTCCATCATGTTGACACCTTATGTTGTGTGAACGACGAAGAGGATTAAGTAAGTAAGTAATATTAAAAAAAAAAATATGAGATACAGTGATATATGAGACACAGAGAATACTTGTATAATAATTTTAAGAAATAGTGTGACAGGACACCAAGCTACATCATTTAACAAAAACTGTAGTTTGACTTGGGAGGTATGTATATATATACATATATATGTGTGTGTAAATAATTTGTTAACTGAAAAAGCAGAAAATCCACCGATAAATAACTGTTATATTAAGTGAAAATATGTATTTTTTAAATATGGTAAAATCTTGCTTCATCCTTGATTCTTAGAAAAAATAAATATCTAGGTAATGACAATAGTGTTTGATCAGTAAGAAATACAATTAACAGAATTAAGTGTGAATAATTTTTATTATAATAGCATACAATACCATATAACATTAGACAATACAAAACATCAAAGTTTTGACAAAGCTTGCAAAAGTAGTAAAAATCACACATTAACCACATTTATAACAAGTGAAATGTAACATGCATGTATCAGCAACAACTAGTGTTCGAAAATACCACAGTTAGAGAAGTACTAAAGCAGACAACAAAGTTTCTTGTAGACCATAACCAATGCATTTGAAGGTTCACCATTTATTAGATAAAAAAAGAATAATATTCACTCGGGTACCAGACAAATTTGACTTTACACAACTGTTATGTAAAAATATTATTTCTTTTGTTTGGGAAATGAAATTATCTTGTCCATAATGATGTCTGGCACTTTAAAGTAAAACTGATGTGTTTTTCCAAAAATATAAAGTAATATTATTTTTCATTAATATCCTTAAAATAGATTGTTCAGACTGACAGAAAAGGGGAGGACTAATGGTGTTTTATACCAGTCAAGATTCTTTTATTTATATTGATTTTTGGAATGGAACAGACTTGAGTACTGGGAAAAAACCATTGACCTTTGGCAAAGTAAATGACACACTTTCTCAATGTATCCGAACTTATACTGGATATATTAGACTTCCCATAGTTCCATGCCTCACTTCCTTTGATGGAAGATAATGTGTATAACTTAATTGGTCAGTTTTCAAAGTTTTAATTTCGTTTGTTGGTTGGTTGTTTTTAGGGGGATTGAACTTTGGATATGGACTGGTATGTTTGTTTTTCATTATTATTACACTAGAATCAGTAGGACTGGAATTCAAACATAGACATTGAGAGAGTACTTAAGCTGATAGGTCTAAATAGTATGAAGTCAGTGGTCAGTCAATATCACATGTAGGCCGAGATTGCTCTGCCATCGAATAAATTTTAATATTTGGATATTGTCGTTTCGACAATATCCAAATATTAAAATTTATTCGATGGCAGAGCAATCTCAGCCTAGCATGCACTCAACTTAAATGGTAACTGTAACCCTAAACCAAATAGCATCCATCACCATATTTCAAGTCAAAGAACAAACTGATATTTTGATTAACTTGCCTCGAAAACAAAATAACATATTTCTGCTAGATATATTTAGAAGTTAACTTCAAGCAACACAGATGTGATTAAGCCTTGATGCTAGTAACTAATGTTATAAACCATAACATAAATTAAGCGTGGAAAATAATAAAAAGCAAAAGGAAAATTTAAATTTCTTTCGGGAACCCAGCCAGAGGCATGTTTGTGCATGCAAGCTATTGACAGCACATTTACATGCAGTGCATATATCGATAAACTGATCACCTACAAATTACATTTAAATCTTCAGCCTATGTATTAAAAGTGGCAATAAATGATGCCCGCAAAATTAACCTGCAGGCGTTGAATAACCTCCCATAACTTCTTATTTCCATATGCAAAATTACTTCACGTCCACCATGTTGGTAACCATAAACGGTGTCAGCGCCACCACCAAAGGGCAGACAACTGGAGTGAAGCGCACCTGTTGATATCAAAGTACTGATAGACTGTAATTTGTTAAACATAAATAACTGTAACAAAAAATCCGTCCAATGACATTTAAAATATAAAAATTATAAATAAATAAATAAATAAATAAATAAATAAATAAATAAATAATTCTTTTTTCTCTCTAAAACTGTTCTTCAAATATCATTATCTATTATTAACCAAATATTAATAGAAAAACACAATTGCTATGTTTTTAATAGTTAACTTTTATAGGCATACCATATTTGTGACATGAGTGTATCTCCATAAAAGGATGTGTCGCATACATTCACCACCTAGATATGATCTTGAACCTTGACCAAATTATAGTAATTTTAGCATGGGTTAATGTCTGGGCATACCATATTTGACACATAGGTGTATCATCATGAGACAATGTGTTGCATACACTCATGACCTCTACATGACCTTAACCCTTGATCACAAGGTCAAAATTATAGCTTTTTTTAACATGGATTCATGTCAAGGCCATAACTGTATTGTTCTTAGACATAGGGCATGATAGGCATACCATACTTTGCACATGTTAAATTTACCATGTGAAAATATGTTGCCTATTATTACCTCTACATTACCTGACCTTTGACCTCAGTCAAATTATAAATTTTTGTGTGTGAAACTACTTATTTGTCTTGTAATGAAGGCTTGCCATTTTTGGTTCATTGAAATGTAAATATATTGGAAAGTCAAATGAATCTGTTCTTGAATGGTTTTTGACCATATCTATAACCACTCAAATCACCATAAAATATATATTCATGTATGTGGCAGGAGGTATCCTTTTTTAATTTTACTCAGTGTTTCTATTTTTTCAGAATTCTAATACCCATTTTTGTAGGTTTGCACATTTGTTTATTGAAGATATTGCTTTTTTTCTCACACACAGACTTTAGGATTAAACTCATATCAGTTAATAATTATTATTCAGATAATTCTATTCGAAGCTTAATGTTTAATGTTTTAAAAACTTTTATTCATTTGGACTCTCAGATCTCTGCAGTCAATACTATGTCATGATTCTGACATTTTTTATAGTCAGACTAACAGGATATCTATATCTTGCTATAAGTGAAATAATCATTATTGATGTAAGTCTTGTTCAACAAGTCAAACTGTGTTATTAATCATTTACAAATACATTTATTTGTGATGACAATTTTATTCCTTACTGTATTGTGTGAAATCAATTGAAGATTTAATCTCATTTTCTGTGTACCGGGGTTGTGCTTATCTGGTATGTTATGCATACAAATTTTCATATGAACTTCAGATTTTCATGGTACATGTAGTATTAATCAATAACATACATGTGTATTTAGTCTCTATGAATGCAGGAAACTTAGGTCATGTCAGGTCGAGATTTAAAATCTCAGTAACTTTATGATTAATGGTCAGTTGGTTAGTTGTAATATTGTTCAACATTTCATTCCAAATTGTTCAACTTTTTTTTGCAATGAAAGCAAGTTTATCAATTTCTTGGGTTTTTATCTAAGACCAAGTACACGTGTGTGTGTGTGTGTGTGTGTGTGTGTGGTCTGCCTTTAATTAGCATGCATTCAGGGCAACTCCAACATTCTAGCTTAGTGTCAGTATGCAGTAGACAAGCACACCAAGTCACAATATCGCAGCACTGGATGAACAAGCTGATACTGTTAATGCAAAGCGCTGGTGAAGGAAATAGTAATTTGAATTCAAAGTCTTATGGATGACACTTCTTAGTTTCCAATCTTGACCTCTTGCCGTCAAGGCAAATGTTCTTCCTCTAAGCCAATGAGGCTATAGTAACTGTTATAAGTCAAAATACTAAAATTTTCACTTGTTTAAGTAATGCATTAATGAACTTTAGGTATACAAATCATTTCAGTATTTATTGACATCAGCAAAATAAAGTCAAGTCCAAAAAAAAGGAACTTTTATTCCTATTGTGAGGTAACCAGGAAATATTGGTCTCTTATTATTGATCAAAAACCTTTTGTTCAGATACAAGATAAGTAGGTCTCTATGGTTGTATCAGCAATTTTTTATGAATATGTAATTCCCTGGCATGAGGACAAATGTTTTAATTTTCACAGAATGAGAAAATATGTCCCATTGCACTATGATTTCAAACTGAGTAAATGGGCTAGAATGTCGGACATCAAGTTTTTAAAATGGGAGTTTACACAAACTTAGCACACATGGAATAAAAAGAACCATAAACTGCTATGAGTGTGAGATAAATTGTTATGAACAAGATGTTGACAAAAATATAACAGATGTGTCTCACGGAGTCTGGGATTTCTGTGTCATAATCTGAACACTCAGAAAAAATTGATCCCACTCAAATAGCTGTGTAAGATTACTAAGTATACAAATTTAATGAAAAAATGCCAGATCATGACAATTCAAGTTTGTGGCATCTCAAAGGGAGACTACTCTATGCAACAATGTTTTTTTTATTGCAAAATAATGTCATGGAGCCATGGCCTTGTTAAGAGCAATTTCACATTAGCATAATGCTCAAAGTGAAAATGGGGCTTCATTGGCTGATTGGTTTAAAGTGCCATCTTCTGCATCGCAGTGCCTCTTAGGTTCAAACCCCACTCATTAAAAAAGTGAGTTAGTTTGTCAGTTTGCTTGCTGAAGGTCAGTGGTTTTCTATTGTTCTTAGGTTTCCTTCACCAACTCAGAACTAATCCACTTCAATATAAACATAAGAATGATGATTGGGGCATAAATCAAATTCCCTGTACTCTACTTCACTCTAAGTTAAAATGTCCATTTCTTGTTGCATTATTGAAACAAGGTGATATATAAAAAAAGAAGAAAGATTATGCTAGATTTTACAAAAAAAAAAAATCCTATTGTTGTTAAAAATTCAGTTTTTGTATAGAGTAACTAGCACTTCTTGTAGGACTTCAAATTCTTGTAGGAAACAGAAAGAGTTTTCACAATCATCAAACTTCTACGTGCATGAGAACAAGATGTGAGATCAAGAACTATACCACAGATAGAAAGTATTAAACCGGCTGAAATCCTTGACTAACAGTAAGAATACATGTTGTTACTCCTTTAAGATTAATTGAGATATTGATTTAAAATTTTTAGAACATGTTATTAAGTCTATAAAAAAAACCTCAATACTTTTGATTGTTTTTTCTATTGCATCTGGACCCTTTTTGACAGTCACAATCGATATGATCATTTGACCTTTAGCTGCAACAGGTTTTTTCTTGATCTCACATTACAGGATAATACATTTCTAAACTTACATAAATGATAAACAATTAAAACACAAAAATCTTATGCTAAAAGTAATTTTAATGAACAATCTGAACATCATACAACATGTATTTGTAGGTGTCTTCAATAACAAGCTATTTAGAAAATGTTTTAAATCATAAGTCAGGACATGTTGAATTTCAGACATGTTTCAGACAATAACCACAATGATATAACTGTAGTGGACTGGGCCGATACTGACCAGGTAGCTCTGTAGGAAGAGCATCCTGCTAGCAATGGAAAGTCCTGGGTTGGAATCCTAGGTTGACTAGTTTTTATTTTCTTTCCTGTAACACTGGTATACAAGAAATGTACAGTATAACATTTGTTCAGTCTCAGTTCCTCTGTCATAGATTATAAGATGAAAACTATACATACATCTAAATAAATATATGTCAGACTGATGTAAGAAAAATCATAAATCTGTTTTCCCAGAAATGAGATCCTTGTATGTTTGGGCATAGTATCGAAAAGGACATTGTTGAAACTTAACATGCTGACAGAACTTCAAAACATTATCAGACAAACTTTATATGTACGTATAAATGTGCATCATCCTATATTATTTGTTTTTCTTTTAAATATAAATATTTTCATCATTTCTTTTTTCCTTTTGATTTTACTGGTTTCTTTCCTTTCCACTTTGGTTTTCCTTGAAATTTAGAATTTTTAGATTTCTTGTTTTTCCAATTATTTCCCTTGAATTTTCTGTCTCTATCCAATTCCCATTTAAGCTGTTTAGCACCTGCAAATTAACAAATATTCATGTAAGATTAATTGATTTAATGGGGTTTTATGTTCCAGTCAAGAATATTTCACTTATATCGAGATGTCATCAGCTATAGATGAAGTGGCAGAAAATTTGACCTTTGCAGTGAGCTAAGGACGATGTGCAGTGAGGCTTCTTTAGTGTGCCATGCATGCCTTTACATGGGATATCCGTTTTTAAGGTCTCCTCCTGAGGACCTTGTCACTTTCATTTCTAAATGCTAAGTATTGGCAAAAGAACAGTCACTGCCAATTTTCAAGTCTTGGTCAGACTTTGCAGAAGTTTGAATCCCAACATCCCACATATGAATCAAGCACTCTTATTCATGCAAGAGTAAATGGTATATTGCATATAGTAAAACTTTCTTTAAACACCTTTATGTTACTTGCAACCTCCCATTATTATAAAGATTCACAATATATTTCTTCAATATTTACTTATAAGTCTCCCAAACATGTTTATAATGCCTAAACTGGACTTAACAAATGTTGGAAATGAATTGAAGTTTAACCGCATAAAAACCAGAGTTACACAGACTCAAAGTCTCAGCTGAGAATCCACCATTTTCTATCATCAAACTTAATGGAAAATTCTTAAACTGTTATTGGTCAATTTCTAATCACATGGTATGAAACAATTCACAATGTTTGAAGCAGTGGTCAACATTGCCATGGGTTACTACAATGTTCACTGCTAGGCATGGAAACTTATGACTGTCCATAACGGAAACTACCAAGTAATTCTTCATAAGATTACGTAAGCTATAGACCAGTAACTTCTACAGTTCTTTATCAGGTGCATTTTTAGGCATTTTAAACAGGCTTTTGTCAGAATAAAAAGTAAAAGAAATTGCTTTTTGTTCAGTATAATAAAGTAAAAAGTGCCCTTGGTTGAGGGAAATAAGGAGGATTGTCTCCCTTGGAAATTTTATCTCCCTCACCTGTCAGCTTGGGAGATAATGTTCCCTCGGGGAGATAATTCTCCTTATTTCCCTTAACCAAAGGCACTATTTATATAATACATACAAGCATACCACTACCCAATTCCAATAACCTGGGTGAGTGTGTGTGTACACGTGTATGTGTGTGTATGTGCATGTGTTTATGTGTGTTTATGCATGTGTATGCTAAATATGTGTCTGTGTATGTGTGCATGTGTGTGTGTATGTGTGTGTGTGCATACTTACTTGCTTTATCTTTGTTAGACATTGCATTTATTCCAGTCATGTCAAACTTAGAGCCTTGATTTTCATCAATCAAATAAGAAAACTACAAAATTAAAAGAATTAAAAGTAAAGACAATCATCTTGTTGATATATCAATTGGATAGATTTTTAACAGGTTGTAAAGGAAATACTTGACATTCTTAAGCACTTATTGGATGGATTGTTAACTTCATTCATTTAGTAACTATTGGATAGAATGATAACTTATCACAGGTAATAATCTTATTTCTTCTCATTTCTGTTTTATTATTTTTTTCATTAGCTATATAGAATGGAGGAATATAAATTTAATGTCTTGATCAAAGATATAAAAATTTGAAAAAACCCTAACTCCCTTTCCCACAAAATGGAAAGCTGGAATAACATTAGGTTTTCATTCTCACTCTTTTTTGAAAAATACCCTGTCATTTATTGAACCCTTATCCATATTTTTGAGTTAGGAAAGTGTATCAATATTCTAACACATTCAGTCAGATTCACATTAACTTATGACACTTATGAGAAATCTTACCTCTTCAGCAGCTGCAAACAGTCCCATCCCACTTTCCTTGCTATGAAAAAAAAAAAAATAACATCAAAGTAATATGTATGAGCAACACATACTCAAAAAATTTGAAAAATTCAAAAATTCACAATAACATGTAGTCACAGATAAAGAATTCATCAAATTTTATTAGAAATACTCTAAAACAATTGCTTTTATATTTAACTACATGTGTTAAAAAGAAAGACAATAGAAAAAAATATTATTACATTTTCTTGTTCCCTTTTTCACTCTGAAGTTGGCCACCTTTTCTCTTTTTGCTGTTCTTGGCAGACATCATATATTCATCATCTAAAAACAAATTTTCAAACTGTAATCATTCTATCTTAAATTACATATTAAGAAAACAATTCAACATTGACAAAAGAAGAGTGATGCCATATGGCCAGGAAGGCTTTGAGCACTCACCCGATTCACATTTAGCTCAATTTGCTATAAAATGACCTACTTATTGATCCAACATACATGTATGACCCATATGCACACTTGACCTAGCTTAAGCTGACAAGATATTTCTGAACAAATTTGATGAAGACTGAATTAAAATTGTGGTTTTTAAAAGCTTACCGGTTTTTTCTTTTCGACATTGTGACCTAAAATTTATCAAACATGACCCATATACTAATTTTACCTAGCTTTTGTCAAGAGGATCACTAAGTCTTAGGAAGATAGGACTAAATTTCTGGGCTTCTAGTGTGGTTAACAAGGTTTTTCTATTATTTGATCAAGTTCCCTACTGACTGATCCAAATCCACATGTATATATTATGAACTTGACTTTGCTTTTGTAAAGACGATCACCACTTTTGGCAAGTTTGATGAAAACTGAACAAAGATCATTACCTCTTTGTTAACAGTTATATTTTGACACATGACAAAAATCTGATGGAAAATATAATCTTAAAAATATTGTAAAATGAAAGTAAATTGAATATCTTATAAAACCTTAATATCATTAACTTGGTAAAAGTTTTCAGAAGTTCATGAGAGAGAGAGAGAGAGAGAGAGAGAGAGAGAGAGAGAGAGAGAGAGAGAGAGAGAGAGAGAGAGAGAGAGAGAGAGAGAGAGAGAGAGAGAGAGAGAGAGAGAGAGAGAGAGAGAGAGAGAGAGAGAGAGAGAGAGAGAGAGAGAGAGAGAGAGAGAATAACATGTACCATTATCAGAGAATGCTATTTCTTCCTCATTAAATTCATCTTTACTTTCCATCATAGTATCATCATCAAAGTCTTTAAAATGTTCATCAAAATCTTCACCAAAATCAACTTCTTCATCAGACAAATCACTCAGATCATCATCATCATTGCCATCATCATCATCTTCTATTTCACTGTCTTCATCACTGTCACCTTCCTCAGATCTTTTCTTCTTCTGTCCTTTTTTCTTACCAATAGCTCTAATAAAATAATAAAAACAACTGTTTTATAGTAGAACTTACTAGTAATAACTGGATCCGAATTTTCTAAAATAACACAGAAAACCCAGTCTTTGTAATTTTTTAGAATTAGGTGACACACACCTAAGAAAACAGTCTTTGCCAGCTTTTATAATGTGGTGACTCACACACACCTAAAAAACATTGTGAGGATCAGTAAAATTGCCAGTGAATAACAATCTTTATTAAAATAAAACATTCTCTAAATTTTATATTTTAGCAAATTTACATGAAAATAAAAAAACAGGAAAATTTCTCTGTATATTGGACCACATGGAAGCTCAGTTGGTAGAGTGCTCGCTCTGTAAGCGGGAGGTCATGAGTTCGAACCCCGAGTCTGACCCAAGATTTGAAAGTTGGTAGCGACTGTTCTTTTGCCAAGCACTCAGCATTATAAAATAAAGTCACTGTTCTTTAGGATGGGAACTTAAAATAAATGAGTCCTGTGTCATGATAGACACGATAAAGAACCCTGCTGTACAATACCATCAGTGCAACACAGGCAAAATTTCTGCACTTTCGCCTACAGTTAGCAACGTCTTGATATAAGTGAAATATTACTTAACTAAACTCAACTCTCTCTGTATATTGTATCAAAATATTTTCTAAGTTTGTGTTTTACCTTGAAAAGTCCATATCAGTATCACCAAAATCTATATCATCTTGATCAAACTGGTCCTCATATTTATCTGAAATAACAAAAGACAAAAGACTGGGTTAAAAGCAATTCTTGTCACTTAGGATCAAAAGAACTGAAGCACTTATCATATTAAAAGTCCACCAACAACATGACATTTATGCAAATTTATTTATTTTGCTATTACAAACACCAGGAAAAATCATTTGGAGAAAATTTATTTGCAACTTTTTTGTTCCATTTAAACAAGTAATGAAAACTGATATTGTAAATAAGGAAAATTGTAATTTAAATTCTAAATAAATCTTAAGTGCATAACTAACACAAAAAGGTGAAAAAGTAAGAACAATAAAAAGTGAGTTAGGAATCAATTTTTGAACATGTAATTTACTTACTTTACTTACTATTGTTTAAACTACAAACATTAGAAAGATAATTAAACAAGAATTCCTGGAATTTAAATGTCTTGCCTGGGTTGTTTTTGATTGAGTAGAAAATACATTACTTTAACATAAACTTTCACATTTTGACACACCGCGGCCGCCACCACAACTGACAATAGAAAAGTAACACCTAAGTCTCGCCTTATGGCGATGCCAGGCTCGACAAAAACTACACTGGGGCACTTACTTCACCAAGTTTTACCTACCTAAATAAGCATCAAACTCTGAATCACTAACACTTTCAGCCTCACTATCTTCATCACTAAGTTCCACTTCTTTGTCTTTTTTCTCAAGTTCAGCTTTTTGTGTGAAATATCTGTAATACAACAATGACAAAATAATATAGTTTTGGTAATATATAATGTGTGGCTCAGATTTCCATTAATACATGTACTTGATTTTCCATGGGACCAGTTTTCAACTATTACTATGTACTTTACTATCTATGAGATCAGTTTTTCACTAATACATGTTACTTGATTTTCTATTGGATCAGTTTTTCACTAATACATGTTACTTGATTTTCTATTGGATCAGTTTCTTACTAATACATGTACTTGATTTTCTATGGAAACAGTTTCCCACTAGTACAAGTACTTGATTTTCTATAGGATCAGTTTTCTACTAATCCATGTACTTGATTTTCTATTGGATCAGTTTTCCACTAATCCATGTATTTTACTATGGGATCAGTTTTCCACTAATCCATGTACTTGATTTTCTATTGGATCAGTTTTCCACTAATCCATGTATTTTACTATGGGATCAGTTTTCCACTAATCCATGTACTTTATTTTCTTTGGGATCAGTTTTCCACTAATCCATGTACTGTATTTTCTATGGAATCAGTTTTCCACTAATCCATATACTTGATTTTCCAAAGGATTTGTTTTCCATCAATACATGTACTTTAATTTTTATGGGATCAGTTTTCCATCAATACATGTACTTTATTTTCTTATATAAATTTGGGATCAGCAAACAAACATCAAAATCACTGATTTTGAAACTTGATATTTTCTAGATCCTGTCAAAAGAAAATTACTAAAATTGTGTAAAATTTCAGTTCTCTGCAGTTTAATTTCACTTATATCTAGACATATCCAACCATACATGTAAGTTAAATGTTTTTCTATCTATAAAGTCAAAAGGCCAAAACTAAAAAAATGAAAATAAAACCAAACATTATTAAACAATGCACTGAACAATCTAAGAAAATCTAAGAAAAATTTAATATTCCATTAAGCATTACTTACTGATAGAAAAACTTCTCTTCCACAGGTATACTTTCTTCTCCTTTAGCTAGGTATTTCTCACTATTTACAGGTATCCGTTTGATTCCTTTAGGATAGCCCATACTGACTTGAGATTTAGATATTGTTGCATTCAGTTTAGGTACTACAAGAAATAAATATAACATGATTAACAATGAAATTTTCAATCAATTATCCTTGTGAAACAAATACTAAATAACCCCTTCCTACACTCATCCCATTTTCAAGGGGCCGAGGGATGCCAAATCTAAAATCTGACCACATGGGCTTAACCCACATTTTGTATATGACACTTTGGCTCATGCTGGTATACATTTGCATCAAGTTTAATCAAAATCAACCCAATGATGAGGAAGATATGGAATTGAAATTATACATGTACTGGGATTGGCAGACAGATGGAGAGATGGACTATGGAATGAATGAACAGAAGGACAAAGTGATTCCTAAATACCTTTGTATAATATAAAATAGATGTGATTAAAACTCTGAAATTTTCACAAGTCCACTAGCTTAGCTCAGTTTTAAGTTTGACCAATATGACTTTTTGAATTTTCTACATTTTCTTAATAATAAACATTAATCTTGATATTTGGATAGGTTACAATTTCTATTTATCTCAGAAACTGCATGATCTTTATCATTTCAGAAAATAGCTGGTCCAACCACTTCTGTAAAGACTTTTGTCAGTAATATATATATATATATATATATATATATATATATATATATATATAAACATTAATTTATGAGATTGAGACGGGTTCTAATTTTAGTCTTTTTTGGACACTGATGACAACTTGTTGCTCTGACACACAATTAAATTATACAATATCTCATTCTTCATTCTAAATCATAAAATCTCTGTCACTTACAATTTTCCCTTTTCTTTGGATTTTTAAATGCAAATCTATCCAAAAATCTGATAGTTGTAAAATCCTTCAGTGGATCACTACTGTATGATATTGGTTCACCCTAAAACAAAAATAATCATAAAACAAGAATTTCACGGATTTACATGTCTCGCCTGGTTAGTTTTTGATTGAGTAAAAAATACTTTAACATAAACTTTCACATTTTGACACACTGCCGCCACCACCAGTGCCATCTATGACAACGCCAGAAAAGTAAAACCTAAGTTTCGCCTTATAGCAATGCCAGACTCGACAATAATTCAATAATTCGTGACTGTATTGATATGGCAGAATTGCCTTGGCCACAGTTAACCCTGTATTGTCAAGTATATGTAAATGATGTTGCTGGGCAACAAATTTCTTTGTCACACTTCAAAGTTAAACTGCCAAAGTATGGGTCTGTGTTTATAAATCAGCCAGGGCATATTTAACAATGTGATGTTAAGCTGTCTAAGAAATAAATCAGTCATTACAGTGGTAAACATTTGTTATCTGGTTAAAGTATACAAACATGTTGACAAGCTTCTCAAGTCACACAGAGTAGGAAATATAAAGTTAAAAAGGCTTAAATCAGGCTTCTCGAGTCACATAAAAGGATATTAGAAATTAAAAAGTCTAAACTAGAGCTGCTTTTAAAATAAGAGTATGTCTACAGCTCAGGGTACATAAATCTTTGACAAGGTACATGGAGTCATAGTGACCCGATTCATGTGACCTGTCAAAAACCTGTACATCTTTTAATATTTCATCTTACATATACAGAAAAATATTAAGAACAGATATAAAGAGATCATACCTTGAGGATTGACTTAGCAAACAATGACACCGATGGATGAAAATGTTGTGTCATCTTCTCAAGTTCCCAGATACATTCATTGTCAGCATGACAATACAGAGGGTTTCTATGAAAAGCATCATAACTTTTAATATCATGTCCACCTACAACATAAATATACAATCTTTGATCACTAGTGTGTGTGAAACATAATGCCAAAAGATTGAAGTTTCATAATCATTGCAGTGTCTCTCACTTCCTAGGTCCAAATCCCACTATGGCAGATCCTAGTGTAAGAAAGTTTGTCAGTTTACTAGCTGAAGGTTAGTGGTTTCCTTTGGGCACTTCGGTTTCCTCTACCATTCAAAAACTGCACAACCTCAATATAAGTATAAGATTCTTGACTGAGGCATAAAAACAGTTACTCAACTCAACTCAAAGTCATTATTCAAGCTAAACCTGGAAAATCTAAAATCTGAATAATATTTAAAGTTTTCAAGATATTCAGAATTAACATATCTGTACTTGTGGCATTTTCAGCTTGTTTGTTGAAATTCTTATTTGCATGAATAAAAAAGATCCAAAATTTGCAAGATTTCATTTAAAGAATATTTTAATGAAGGACTGATTGTGAAAGTGGAGCTGGCAGCTATTGACTTTAAAAAAGTAAAAGGTCAAGGTCATCTAATTATAATTTGGAAAAACTTTGAAAAGTTGTTGCCATTAGCATCCTGCATTTCAAACATCAATCCTCTCTTGCTAATAAAAGTACATAAATTAAAATAAACTCAAAATAAAGATGCAGATTAACAGAAGATAATTCCTGAACATAAAACCTATAGAAGCATAAAAATATTCAAAATATGATGTTGGTTCATTTATCCAATAAAAAGGAATACAATGTATTAAATGTAAATTTTGCTTACCATCTAAATTAGTTTTATGAACCCATGATGGTTTTGTTTTTGTTGTCTCCCTTGTTGCTTTATGTTCCTCTTCACTGTCACTAGAGGGCATGTCTACTGTCTCCTCCGGATCAACAGCATCTGTAAAGTGCTCTTCTTCATCATCTGAATCAACCTAAACATTTGTAAAATATCAAAATATCAATTTCTGTTTATGTCTTTGTATATTTCTTTATTCCTTTCAATATTTATTTTTGATGCTGAAAAAAAAAAACAAGTTTGACATAAGAAAATGATTAAATTAACTAATAGCTGATTAAATAGAAATTCTAAAAAAAAATACAAAAAAAAAACAAAAAAAACAGGCATTTATGCTGCATGTCCCAATTCTAGTGTGAAACCAAAAGAATTGTCATAAACAACTTGCTAAATATTCTATCCACTGTGTGAGGAGAACTTATGATGCCATCTTTTGTATCATATGATCAAATGTTCCATGATGTCATTTCATACAGTTTCTAAACACATTAAATGTTCTTTCACCCTTAAATCCCATTTTCATCCAGGTCACAAAACGCAGATTTAGACTCTAGATGAGCCTTTTTTAAAGAATTTTGACAGAATTTTTGATGAATTAAAATTTGACTTCAGTGAATTATGTACATTTTCCATTTCTCCATAAAAACATGTTTAATCAAAACAAACCTGAGCCTTGTGTTGAGTTAAAATCAGTGTTGGTTTAGGACTTTAACACTTCTCCTAACAAGACAAGTGCTCCACACGTAAACTGTGGGGTCTGGTAGGAACAAATCTGTAGTAATCTCTTAATAAATGCCTAAAAAATTAAAATTAATGATTAAATCATAAGTGCATGTGATTATGAAAAAGAGTGAAGTGGAATTTTATGCACCAGTAACGATTATTTCACTTCATCAATTCTTACACGACAAGCAAACTGACAAACTTTCTTACACCAGGATCAGCCTTAGCATGATTCCAAACTTTGCAGTTAAATAATAAAGAACTCAAAATATACACGTTAATTACACTGTTAATAAATAATACAAATGCAAAATCATACATATGTGGTTTCTGACATAGCTGATTGCACAAGTTTATTGTGCAGACAGATACGTTACATGAGTGGGCTTTGCACATGAGTGTAATGTACGTGTCAACACAATAAATGAGTGTGATCAGCTACGTCAGAAAACAACATCTGTGTGGTTTTGTATTTTTCATATACCCTACCAAACTAAACGCAAAGCTTTCTTTGTGACATAATCTGCCAAAAAATTGAAAATCAGTTATTTTATACACCAGGATCAGTTATTTTACGTATACTGATTTTTAATCTGATTGGAAAAACTATTATCCGACTTTAAAAATTGAAAAAAAGAACTGCTTAAAAAGTTATAAAAAAAACAACAGATAATTGTTCGTTAATACATCATTTGTTAAAATTGTATTACTTTTATCTAAAACACTGATTAAAACTTATGAAACAAATGATTTTTTAACAAAATTTGTTAACATCGTCCGGGATTCTGCCAACTTGACAAAATTCTCCCAACTTAACAATGGCGTCACAAGGAAAAGTTCTCACATAATAAATGATGTAATGTTACTGTTGTCAGAAAAGGGAATTCCCCTAAAAGTAGTTCCCGGCTACTATGGTGATACGTAATGTTGTATCGCACATATGCGATGTGGACCATTTTATTACATAGCCAGAAAATCTAACGGGTATGTGATAATATATATGTAATATTATATTTATTAAAACAATGGATGCGAACTTTTACATACATGTGTATACATGCACCACCTACATTATAAGTTTAGACCTTGTAGCAGCAGTAAGTGGTAACAAAGTACCCTGTATTAAATGTCAGACATCAAAACTTTTAAAAATGTCCTTAGGATCAAATGACTATTATATACAGTTCCAAATAAAAGAAATGGAAGTGTTTTTTAAACACATGACATTACTCTGAAGTTGTACATATCGACAATTTTTCAAGCTTGATATACATGTACATGTTCTACTGACCTTGATTCTTCTTTCAGATAAATCTTTTCTCATACTTTTAAAAAGCAGATTCAGAAACATGGCTTGTTTTGCAGAAGATTTAAGTGCTGGATCAGCCATCTTCTTATACAATGCAGTATAGTACCTGTCTGATACACTCTCGCTGAAATTGAAAAACAAATAATTTATGTTTAGCTGCTACAATGGTAGAAAGGTATGGTATGCATTTGAAACTAAATGTTATCTTTACTATATTAATTTGTGTATTTATGCCAGTAGGAGCCGAAATAAGAGTGCATGACCCAAGTTCTGAGTCTCATTGCATGCAAAATACATGTATAATCTTAGCACATACTCCAGACATATCCTGAAATCTGAGTTTCTGAATCTTTATGCATGATTAAGACACATCCCAAAAAGTAAGGTCCTAATAACTCAGGTCTTGCATTTTGTTACAAGCTAAAGACACATCCTACAATCAGAAGTCCTGTGTTTCAGCCCATTCTGGAGAAACCTTCTTAAATCTGGTGTCTTGTGTGACAAGTCATGCTAAAGACACTTCCTAAAATCAGAGGTCCCATGTTTTCACCAATTCTGAAGAAACCGTCTTTAATCTGTGGTCTTGTGTCAAAATCATGCTTAAGACACTTCCTGAAACCTGAGGTCTTGTGTGTTAATGCTTGAGACATGTTAGTAGTGTTATAAAATAAAATGTCACTTATGGCTGTTATAAGCAAACTTAAGACAGACTTAGCAGAATAAACATGTAAAACTTTACCTTGAATCCATCACCTGGTATAGTAACATTAAAGCTTGTATACTTGTATTAAAGTTGACTATGTGCACAATCTTATACAAGGTGTCCATCTGTCCATGTATATACTCGCTGTCAACTAAAATTATAAAAATATTCATTATATACTTGCTGTCAAAAATTTTTTTTTATTAAATTCTTATATACTCGCTGTCAGCTAAAATTATAGAAATATTCATTATATACTTGCTATCAACTAAAAAAAAAATCTAATTGATTCTTATATACTCGCTGTCAATTAAAATTATAAAAATATTCATTATATACTTGCTATCAACTAAAAAAAATCTAATAAATTCTTATATACTCGCTGTGTATTAAAATTATAAAAATATTCCTTTATATTCTTGCTGTTAACTAAAAACACAAATATTTGTTATACTTGCTGTCAAAGAAGAAAAAAATTATGAGTTGACTTTTTTAAAAATTTGAATACTCAAGTATATAAAAATAAAAAGGAATATAAAAATATTTTTCCAAAAATTATGTAATAAATAAGTGAATATTGTTACATTTTAACATTTTATTTGAGTTACATGTAAGTGAATAATCAGGGGTCCGGAAACGGTCATATTTGCTGGACATGTTTGACAAAAAATATTTTTGTCTGATGTGAAAAATCACTTGTCGGACATTTCTAGTTAATAATAGAATTCAGTTAATCAGACATATAGATAAATATGTTTGTCGGTCATTATTTTACTCGAGTATTGTTTGCTATCACCTGTCAACCGTTTTTAATAAATACTACAGATATAATAATTAGGCTTTTGTTTATTTATCAGTTAGAATCCATGGTTTCAATCTGTTCCTTTTGTTTAATCGTCCGAACCCTCATAAATTTTGTTGTTAATTTGTTTATTAAGTAATCACATCGCTTGACATACGGAAGCCATTAACAGCTGATACTTGAAGGTCATGGTCGTCTGACTTTTATCAAAGAGGTTCCACGCGGGATGTCAAAGAAGACTACAACGCACATCGTATGGTTTTTGCAAACTGTTTAGATATAAATAAATAATTTTAAAAAATCTAAATACAATCAAAGAGGTATTGAAATGAGGTTCAGTAAAGTTCGAGCAACTTCGGAAAAACGAAAATGCACGATTGTCAATAAACAAAGATGGCCATCAAACCTTGTGTCGTCAATGGCTTTGGCTCAGGTGAAATAATAAAGTCAGACAGGGTAAAAAAACAAAGAAGGGGACAGACATTGGTAACAGTGATAACAATTATCTGTCATGGATGTTAGCTATATCAGGGCTTAAACCCATCAACCAAGTAGTTTATGCTAAATGGCCCATAAATATACATGTACAAAATTAAAACTACATGTATTTATCATCAATAAAGCTTTCACAAACACTGAAAGTATGAAGTAACTTTTCTGAACTCCATACAAGTGCTATAACAAAACTAAAACAGTACAATTTACCAAAAGTAAAACCATTAAAAGTATTACCCTCAAGTTACTAATACCCCCCCCCCCAACTCCTGTAACCATAAACATGTAACTCACAGACCCTTCATGATCATGACCTTTGAGTTTGTAAAGTGACCCACATGTATGTTCAAGGTAAAACAATACAAGTATTACACTCAAGTGACTAATACCCCCAACTCCTGAAACCACAAAATTTACAGACCCTTCATGATCATGACCTTTGTTAAGTGACCCACATGTATGTTCAAGGACTAAAATGACATTGGACTATTTGAGATATTATTACTGTAAATCGAGACATTTTCGTGATTGTTTTATTTTTGCATTAATTGGCGAGTAAAGCAAGATGCGAAAAATAAAACTATTGTTTATATAAAAAGTCAATAATATATTTGCGCTGGCAGTCACCAGATTACGAGAAATTAAAAGTATGTGAATAGATGTCCATGTTGTCTTTCGCGAATATTAACTGATGCAAAAATTTCCCAATTTACAGTATTAATGTCAGTTTTATGAAAACTGCAAATCAAATGAATAACTGGTATCACCAAGGCACAAACTGAAATAGAGAAAGACAAAAATGATTAAGATATACCAACTAAAATCCTTCTTTTGCAAGGGCATAAAAATCCAGAATGAATCATTCTTACCTTTAGCGTAAGGATAGGCTCTATTTACTCCTGATAACAATGCGCTCATCATTTTAGACTCCACTTCTCCTTTCTTTACAAATGCCTTAAAAACATATTTGTTTAATATGTGAAAAATTTCTGTTAAATGAAGTATTCATTTTGTATTTCAATAAATTCATCTTTCTAAAGAAAATATTATCAAGCAATAACTTGTGTTACCTCCAGAGTCTCTTTGACCTGTTTTAATTTAGTTGAAGCCAATTAAATATAATTTACAGGAAGTAAAATCACTGACATACATGTACTGTTACAAATCTAAAAATGACTTGACTGTTATTTCTTTACTCATGGTCATCCTTTTATTTTTGGTATAATTCTTTACACAGGCAATCTTCCTCCTTTTGAAATTCTTGTCTAATAATGGATTTCTGAAGCAGTAACTCTGGGATGTATAAAGATTGTGTAAACAAATGACATATGAATATGTGTTGTCATGTCATCAATTGACTCATTATGCAATATAGTTATATGGTGGTTTGCATGTTATAAATTGTGATACAATGTACTAGCATATCATTGGCTTGTATACGACAAGGAAATGACCAATGAAAATCTTCGTTACAAACAAAGTTCATTATGATTTTAGTTGTGTATACAAGATCTTTTTTTTCAAAAAAAGGGTCTACAAGTTTGCTAAGAAACATAGATTTTGTACAGAAATATATGAGTTCTCATATATTTGGGAGCCTTTCAGATCCTATAAAAATAACTACATGTATATTCTACATTGTTAGATCTTACCTTGAAATAAGAAAAGTAAATATTTATCAATCTGGAAGCTAACTTCTTCTCCTCTTGACTAAGTAGTAACTGATTCAAGAAACAAATACAGTAATACCTGAAAATTACAAAATAAATAAATAAATAAATAATAAATAATATGGTACATGTGTATTTTTTTTTACACAGGTGAAAAATTAAAATATTCTCTGTATACACAGGCGAAAAAAATTCTCTTCATACAAAGTTTGTAATTAATAAAGTGAACTGAGCACTTTGTACATGTATTTCTGTATTTTTTTAACAAAATAATATTTTTCTTTCTGTCATTTTCTTTTTTCTTTTTTTCAGAATCATTATTTATTACCTATACAGGTAATACTTAATGTAAATGCAGATACAAACTGATGACAAATATGGCTTCTGTCAATATTGCTGGTGACAAAATGTTTGAAGCCAGAGCTTAAAAAAGCTTCTTAAAATCATGCCCTCAAATATATAACATATGAAAGTCAAAACATTGTTATAGACCTCAAGCACTTCCATGTTGAGAACATCAATTTGATTACCATTGAAGCTAAAATATCTTAAGAAATTTATATTTTCTGGTAATGTTTGCTGAATTTTCAATTAGCCCAATTTCACAGACACAAAGATTATAATGCTTTTCCAAGCAACTTTTCTTTTGTCAAGTATTCCCTTTTTATATCTTTTTTCTCATGTACATACATCTTTATCTCTATTATACGTACTGAGCTTTCGTTGGTACATTAGGTCTGTACAGCAATCTCTCTACTTCTTCTGTAACCACTGTCTTCATATTGGGATGTTTATCAACTAAAAAAAAAAAATTAATAAATAAATAATAGAAATATATTAAATAAATAAATAAATAAATAAATAAATAAATAAATAAATAAATAAATAAAATTACACAAAGCTTAAAATCAGAATATAAATCAACATGCACTATTCCACATCTATAAATCTTTACAAGAAGACAATGGCATGTCATTTCTTACTTTATGCTAAAATTTGTAATAAATCATTTTTTTATACAAATTTAAATATTTAATGAAAAGTAATTTGAAAACAGTAAGTTATTAAATTACAGTTTTCACATTCAAAAATTTAAATGACAATAAATTTTATGGCATCCAGTTCCCTATTCTATCATTTTATTATTCATATATTTATGTATGTATCTCTCTCTCTCTCTCTCATATACCTAATCTAGTAAGATAATGGGAAGCTTTTGATGCCAATTTGTAATCTGGATCTCCAACTTTATTTACCAACATTGTCAACAAAGTCTGAAAAATGGAATTAGCAAATATTAAAATTCATAAGAGAGGAATTTAAAAAAAACTTAAAAGTGAAAATGTTTTTCGGTTTTGTCTTCCATGTATTTACCATATATTCATGTTTTTTTTTCAATTTTAAATATTATAAAACCTGGTGATTATAAACTGAGTTTTTAAACAGCCTAAAAATCCTTTAAAAAGTAACTTTGTTCGGTTTATGAATAAACTACGAGTGAACATGCGACTTCTTAAAGAGAGCATTTATAGCAGAATCACTGCTGACAAATACATTTTCTTTCATACATATGTCTGTTTTTTCAATATATATCATCATATCCAAGTCTGTCTACTATACGATAGCTATCCATAAAACTATATACATCTATATATTGAAATTAAGAAGAAAATATAACACACCTTTTCCTGTTCTGGTTTGCTAACTAAAAGTTCAAAAATTGCAGCTGTAATACAAAAAAAAAACACCAATAAGTTATTAGTATGGTAATTCATTCATGCATACTCTGAGAGAGAGAGAGAGAGAGAGAGAGAGAGAGAGAGAGAGAGAGAGAGAGAGAGGGAGAGAGAGGGAGAGAGAGAGCATGTGCAACACATAACTCTCACCAAATCGGCAACATTTTTGAGACTACAGAAATTTTTTATGGTAATATCAAAGACTTGCATTGCATGCAAGTTTCAGTTATGACTTCACTCAAGTGGTGAACAATATCAAACAATTATGAAAAAATTATTTTAGTTTATGGAATTTTCTATAAAAATTCGACAGTAATATCTATATATAAACAAGAAACCTTTACATACATAATGCCTTCTGTTTTGTGGCTGGTAAAGTATCATGGGATAATGTCTGAAAAAAAAAGATAATAGATAAAAACAAAATGATACAAAACAAACTAAAAGAATTCTATATCTCAATAATTATAAAGGATAAATCTGATCAACTAAAGTTAAAATTTGAAAAGTAAATGAAATTTAGAAAAAAAAAAAATTTACAGTAGTACTTGTAAATTAAAAATTTAACCAAGTACCACTTACTTATCCTCCATCATAAAAACCTGATTTTTTAAATATTTATCTACATACTTATTCATTAAATAAATTCATATTTAATGGTTACCATGCCTTCAACCACTGGTATCCATACCTACATCAACTAGAAACTCAATTTAAACGAATCATTCTTTTGTTGTTACAGCTACTGATTACAGGCAAAAGTTCAATACTCATATGATCTTGGCCGATTAATTACCCACACAGTGCCCATACTTAAATACACATGTAAATCAACAGGTTCCCATAATTAAATCTACTTGTGCCCACTACTACTCTCACTCTCACTTATATTTTTTGAATAATTATGGTATTTATACTTACATCTATTGCTTGTATAAATGCAGTGTATTTTGTCTTTAATTTCTCCTCAAAGCCCCATACTAATATTCTTTTATCCAATATATCTTTATTACCACTAGACATCTGTACTGCTCCTAACAAAGGGTTCTACAAATAAAAAGACACAATGATATCAACACTTAGTCAAGTCCTAAACAAACAGAATTATTGGTAAAGTCAATTTATTTTTAATATGAACAACAGAAATGATGCAGAATCATTAATATTTGTTGGATTAAAATGTTGTCGTTTTGCAATCTTAATATTTGTTGGATTAAAATGTTGTCGTTTTGCAATCTTAATATTTGTTGGATTAAAATGTTGTCGTTTTGCAATCTTAATATTTGTTGGATTAAAATGTTGTCGTTTTGCAATCTTAATATTTGTTGGATTAAAATGTTGTCGTTTTGCAATCTTAATATTTGTTGGATTAAAATGTTGTCGTTTTGCAATCTTAAGAAATTTTTATGGAAAACAATTCTGTGGAATTGATTTTTGTGAAAATAAATCCCATTAAGGTCCTTGGTATTTAAAATTTTATATATAATAATATTAAATTTTATGGTTTTCACTTACCCATGAAATACAGTAGCAAAATTAAATCCCCCACGAAAATTTGTAATTTAACAGTAGTTAGTATTTTACCTCGGTGAGGATAATGGTAAACTAAAGAAATCTATCACACGCTAAAGAATGTTGATGAACTTATGCCAAAAGCTATTGTTCATCTCTTAAGTTTCCATTTAAAGTTTTCATTTTTTTTAAAATCCAACTCCAGCCTTTGATACATGTACTATTAAACGAGTACTAAGGGTCCAAATAAATATATTCTCTCCAGACAAATGTGCGAAAAAAAAAAATAAAACCGCAGACCAAAATATTAGTCACATATTTATAACTATACACAGAACAGGTTTAATTTGTCCTCAATACAGAGTTGTTTTTAATAGAAAACTGAAATATGTAACTGAAACAAAATGCACTTGGCAACACCCACTGCAACCAAGAACACCAAAATTGTAAGTCTTTGATAACAGCAAAATAATACAACAAAATAACAGTCGCACAAAATTGGGACCACCAAAAAAAAAATAAATAAATAAATAATAAAAAAAAATAAAAAATTAAAAAATAAATAAATATTAAAAATTAAAAAAAATAAGAAATAAAAAAGCAAGCAAATATTAATACCACTGACTATAAAACTTTAAAAGGCACTGGATTTAACGAATAATTTTAAGTAGATTTTACTTAGTATAAAGTGCACACTTATAAAAGATCATACCTGTGTGAAAAGTCGTAGTTTTCTGTCTGGTAACAGATATGACAAAAACAACTCTTTAATTGTTTCTGGAAAAAAAATGAACATGCAATCAAATAAATAAGATGATTTAGCTAAAACATGACCAAAATCTCTCAACATTTGTAAAGAATGCTATGGAAAATGTAAACATATCAAATTCATGAAACAAAATCATTTTTATGGAAAAAAACAGCTTATGCTTTTTCATATCCAACAAAGATAATTGTTCAACACAAACCTATCAAATTCTCATGGTATGCCGGGAAAATTCCACATTTTATTGTCAAATAATGCAATGCCTGGAAACTTCATGCAATTTACTGTAAGATGGTAATGCAAAGTGATATATTTTTATCACATGTAAAAAATGACAGGTTCCAATACTAAAACAATAACTTACCGGTATTTTTATTTTTACAATATTAAATAGCATTTCCTTGTACATATGTATATAGCATGTTTTTTTCATTTTACACATGTATCTGGTAAAAAGTAAACTTATTTGATACAACACATATCAATAGCCATATTTGACATTTTCCCACCTTTATATTTGACCAATCAGACCACAGACAACAAATTCGTGTTTTTTTCATTTGACTGGTAAATTGTTCTCAATGCATCCTTCATTGACAACAGTCATTCCAGGGGTGACAAGTCTTTTGAGCACAAGTTGAATATTTTAAAGAATTACATGGTGTGATTTGATTGGTTACAAATAAAGGTGGGGAAATATGGGTTAATGGAAAAGCCTCTTGCTCAAAAGAATACAACCAATCAAATATGGCTATTGACAAAATCAAGAAGAGAATGTACTTAGACATGCAACATTTTCTTATCATTTTTCATGGTACCATATAAAAATCTGTAAAATATATTGTTTTCTTTTTTTTAAGTATAATAATAC
The DNA here is from genome assembly GCA_029721355.1 of Tegillarca granosa. Lineage (NCBI taxonomy): Eukaryota > Metazoa > Mollusca > Bivalvia > Arcoida > Arcidae > Tegillarca > Tegillarca granosa. The sequence goes on from CM056595.1 coordinate 23,118,298, forward strand.
ATTATATATATAAACAGAGAAGATTTCACATCTATGATGACTGTGTACCCACCAAATTAAGTTACCAAAAAAGGGAGAATAAAAATGTTTTCAAACTGACCTGCCGCCATCATGCTTTCCCTCCGACCTTTTTTCTTTACCATACTGATAAGACTGTCTAAACTGTTCAAGTTATGAACAGGCGATTCTTGAACAAGTAATGTCAAGGCTGCCATTTTATCTGATAATGTCCCCGATGACAAAACTGTTTTTAACCAGCCTACCTCTGACTTTTTACTCTTTTCTCTTTCTGAAAAAAAGAAAATACATGTAAATTAAAACAAAATTTTCTATAACATTGGTCAGGCATTATACCACATATATATAATGAAAAAGCTTTTGAAGGGCTGTAAAAATTTTTTTCTAAGGGCTATTTTTAAAAAAGTTTAATTACCACGGAAACAATGAAAACTTGGTCGTTGTTAAATTGTAAAGTCATTTAAAGTTCCATCAGCAATTTTTAGCTAATCGAGACATGAGGTGAGTTGAGTTGAGTAATGATGTTTTAGGCATTTATTTATGATTTGTATATAAATACCCTCTCTATAAATTATTGTAAATATGTTTATGAGATTAATAAAGGAATTTGAATTTGAATTTGGTAAGTAAACAAACTTTCTCAAATTAGGATCTGTCATAAGTGGGATTCAAACCTAGATGGTGAGAGCAACTTTGATCCTTAAGCATGCCTCTCAGACCACTCGGTCACCAAGGCCCTTTTCATTAATGGCAAAAACATCCATTATTTTTTACATTACTTTCTAAAAATATTAAATAACGAATAAATATGGTTTTGAATTAATGCATCACAAATAATTATATTTCTTATTATACATGTAAATATAACATACGTTTGTTGTAGACAGAAACTTCATCTTCTAAGAGTTTACTGGCAAATGTCTCCATCTCATGTTCTACATCTAAATCAGGCTTCAGTCCAGTCACAGGAGGAGTTTTATGATTAGCCTAATAACAGAAAAGCACATATATAAGTATTTGTATGCATTAGTTAGAAAATGTTAGCTTCAAACTAAAGGCATACAACTGATGAGTGGAGGAGGGTGGAGTAATGGTGTTTTACGCCCCAGTCAAGAATCTTTCACTTATTTCGAGGCGGTCAGTTCTGGGATGGTGGAGGAAACTGGAGTGGCCAGAGAAAACCACAGACCTTCTGCAAGCAAACTGACAAACTTTCTCACACTAGGATCTGTCCCGAGTGGAATTCGAACACAGGCGATGAGAGACGCTGTGATCCGTAAGCGCACCCTTTAGACCACTTGGCCACCAAGGTCCCCCACACCACTGATGGGATGTAAGAACCAGATAAAGACTTGTTGATGCAATGCAATTTTAATTTCTTTAAAGAAATGTGTTTAATGAAAGAATTATTCATGTTCAATAGCTCTGTTGTAAGAAATACATATTAGAATAACATAGCAGTGAACTAAGCTATTAAGATATCAACTTTACACGAAAGAATCACATGACTGAGAGTCTGACTCCGATTGGTCTCATGTGTGCAAAGGGTTTTGTTGTCATGGGAATTTTCAAATTTCCTTCAGAAGAGTTTACTGAGAGATTGTTATCTGTGACATTGTCAACGTTCAGGTCCTGACCAGGCTCATCTATAGCACTTGTACAAATGGAGGTTACACAAATATCTTTTATACAATGTGTAGCTTTCTAATTGGTACATTAATAAAATCATGACTGTCTTCGGTACAAATTAAAATATTCTTTTGTTCTTGAATATGAAACCAACCAATCAACAAGTTGACCAAACAACCAGTCAACTAACCAATAAACTAATTAACCAAAAAAATAAACCAACCAAACAGTTACATAACTAATCAATCAATTAACTTACAAACCAACCACTAAACAGTCACATAACCAATCAATTAGTTAACCAACCAACCATCCACTAAACAGTCACATAACCAATCAATTAGTTCACTAACCAACCAACCAATAAACTGTCACATAACCAGTCAATTATTTAACCAACCAACCAACCACTAAATAGTCACATTACCAATCAATTAGTTAACTTACCAACCAACCAATAAACAGCCACATAACCAATCAATTAGTTAACCAATCAACCAACCAAACACTAAACAGTCACATAATCAATCAATTAGTTAACTAACCAACCAACCACTAAACAGTCACATAACCAATCAATTAGTTAACTAACCAACCAACCAACTAAACAGTCACATAATTAATCAATTGGTTAACTAACCAACTAACCACTAAACTGTCACATAACCAATCAATTAGTTAACTAACAAACCAACCAATCAACTTACTAATCATTCATCATCAAACCACCTGGTAACCCACAGCTAATCAACAAGTTAACAAACCAACCAACTAGTCAACTAACCAATCAAGAAGTTTACCAACCAACAAACAAACCAGTCAACTAACCAATCAACCAACCACCAAACCACCTGGTAACCCACAGCTAATCAACAAGTTAACAAACCAACCAACCAGTCAACTAACCAATCAAGAAGTTTACCAACCAACCAACAAGCCAGTCACTCAAATAACTAACCAACCAGTTAACAGAAAATCAACTAAACAAGCATCATAATGTAAATTCTTACCTCATCATCAAACCACCTTTGTCCTGATTTCACTAACAGATAATTTCTAGCCTGATACTTCTGCATGTGTGCCCTGGCCTCTTGATTCCTCTCTGGGTCTGGGGTTGAAGTACTCGACACCTCATTATGCTGAAGTTTGTTTTTCTTGTTCTTCTTTTTCTTTTCTTTTTCTTGTGTACTGTCATCTTCTTTCTCAACCTCTTCTTCTGCTTCGATTTCTATCAATTTCTTCTTCTTTTCCTTTTTCTTGCTACAGGAAATTGGTAAAAACAATAGAGGTCATTAAATAAAAATTGATACTTCTGTATTTAAAATTATGTTGACATTATTATCACAAAATTAGAGATTTTATAAACTGTGGTCTCAATGTATTTTCTTGTGGAATGCTCATGGTGGAGTAAAGTATGTGGTATGCTCATGGTGGAGTAAAGTGTATGGTATGCTCATGATGGAGTAAAGCAGAGTAATGGTGTTTTTATGCTAAGAATATGAAATGGCAGAGGAAACCAGAATACCTAGAAAAATCATTGATCAGTGAAATGACAAACTTTCTCATACTAGGAACTGCTGGAGTGGTCATCAAACTAGGTGGTAAGCAGTGTGTACTGTGATTATAAAACCAGCATTATATATCATGTATCATTCTTCCATTTTTATATTTTCTTAAACTGCAACTTATTAAAAATTATTATATTAAACTAGCTGTATAATCAAAAATGTATGTGAGGGTTAAACTGGGTAAGTAGAATTCAGAAACATTTCTGCTATATGCCAACTGGGAAATTTTTGAATACAGCATATTTGATCTGTTAACTTAGTTTTCTTCAAATTTGATGACATCTTAAATTTCATATTTTATATATTATTTTGATACCTAAATTGCAAACACTGAATTTTGATTTTTAGCAGAAAATTTGATTTGATTTGTGTCAAGGACATATAATGTATTTGCATATTACATATTTCTACACACACAAAAAAGCCTGATATAATATATATTTGTATAAACATGTATTTATAATCATTATGATTATTTGAGACATATTGGTGATTTTCATAAGAAAAAACAAATAAACAAACCTCTCGTTTTCTTGATCTCTGTATTTTTTAATCCCAAGCTCTTTAATAAATTCTCTTAACTGTAAATTGTAAATAAAAAAAGATAACATTTTAAAGTAAGAATAGATTGCCAGATGGTTTGTGTCTGTGAATGCTGGCATGCCTTTGCAATGAAAAAAAAATACACAGCATCATCTTGCATGAAAATGAACTATTCCTTACATTTGCTATACAATATACAATGTAACATAAAATGGTTATGTTCTGACATTGCTACATCAAAGTGCCTCTTAGTACAGAGGTCCAATCCCATGTCTTGGCATTATGACCCAATATATAAAAAAAGTTGACAGTTTTTTTTACCAAAGGTCAGTGTTTTTTTTTTCAGGCAATCTGTTACCTTCTACCATCCCAGAACTGATTGCCTCTATATAAGAGAATAGAATCTTGTCTGGGGCATAAAACAAACTCCACATACTCCACTTTACACTGCCATCCTCCATTTATTATTAGACATATTTCAAACTGGTTATATCATTAGACTGAAAACTTTTCACAAAGCTAAAATATTAAAATCATCATCCTGCTAACACGGAGAGATTTTGCCTTAAACAGTAGTTTTATTTTGAACAATATTTTTTCCAACAATTTTATATTAAATTTTTCCCTCAAATTTCAAAAATTTCCACAAAACACTGTTTTCAAGAAAAACAAGTTTATTGCATACATTTATATCATTTAGTTAAAAAATCACTTTCAAATACTGCAAAAACGTCAATATTCCAATTCTATGAATGAAACTTGACATGATGATTATAATATAAACTAATGGCAAATATAAACTTGCATTGTTGTTTATGAATGGCAGCATATTAACAATGTCACTAATACTCACTATTCAGGTCCCAATGGAGATCCTCTGAAAGTGCCTTTACCGTGTTTCATCATTCAAACCTGACCCTGATAGTATTTATATGGTTGGTATCTATGGCCTAATCAAGGTAATCTAAACCCTCTCATCATCATCATCATCATCATCATCATCACCACCACCACTAAAACCTTACCTGATCTCTATTGATAGGGTCAGCATCAAGGTCCTGATCAAGGTAATCTAAACCCTCTCATCATCATCATCATCATCATCATCATCCTCATCATCACCACTAAAACCTTACCTGATTTCTATTGATAGGGTCAGCATCAAGGTCCTGATCAAGGTCATCTAAAACCTCTTCTTCATCATCACTCAAACCTTTCAGCAATTCCAAATCTGACTATAAGCACAAGTAAATAATTATTGGAATTAAATGTCTTCCTATACTAAGCTTTATATATCAAACAAAAATGTCCACACAGATGACACAGACATTTAAAAATTAAAATAACAAGACTTGCATCAGCTCTTTTGTGGTAAAGGTACAAAAATTTCCAGTAATTACGAATGTGAAAAGTTATCAAACCATATTATGTGTTATACGTTGGTGCTGTACTTTTTATATTTCTACATAAAATAAATACCAAAAACTTACATAACATACTTTGAAAGTAATGAAAATATTTTTTTTATTAACTTTTCTCTTTTACCAATATGGGGACTTGGTGGCTGAATGGTCTACAGTGTGTGCTTATGGATTACAGCGCTTCTCGCTGCCTGTGTTTGATTCCTACTCAGGACAGATCCTAGTGTGAGAAAGTTTGTCTGTTTGCTTTCCAAAGGTCTTTGGTTTTTCTGGGCACTCTGGTTTTCTCGAACATCCCAGGACTGACTGCCTCGAAATAAGTGAAGAATCTTGACTGGGGTGTAAAACACCATTACTCCACTCCTTTCCACTCTTTTACCACTTTAGTTCAGCCAATAGACTGCTCATATATATGGGGGAACAAGGTTAAAAACCCTGGCTAAATGAAATCCAGACTTAAAAATAGGTTTTGATTAGTCTTTTACCAAGAACTTAGCATTTAGAAATGAAAGTCATTGATCCTGATGTCCCATGTCACAATGTACATTGTATGCTATAAAGAACCTTCCCTGCACAGAGAACACTGCAAAGATAATAACTTCTGTGACTTCACCTATAGCTGGTAATATTCTGATATAAGTGAATGTAAAACCCTGATCAATCGTTTTAAGAAGGGACAGGTTAATGCAAGGGTTCAAAAGCAAAAGATTATGTTACAAGTATCGGTAATACATGTTTTAGTCAACTTTAATAACTTCAATATCATTTTCTTGAGTATGATGGGTAACTTAAAGTAAAAAAATATGTTTGTTTTCATTGGTTACAATCGATATTCTTTGTAAATATATGAGATAAAAATATAAAATATAAATTTAAAAATTAGAACAATGTCAAAATCAAAATCCTATGCATTCCTATACCATACCAAAAATTATATTATTCAAAACCAACATTAGGATAAAAAAAAAACAGTTTGACAACCAATGCAGCTATATTAAGGTATCTTAATGTTGTTTCTGTTAGGCTGATTTAACCTAGGTAAATTAATTGGCACCCAAAACCAAGTTGTTGTTTTTTTTTAACATATATTTTGCAGCTGTTGCATTTTGTATTTTGTGTTTAATATTAGTCAATATACTTTATCTGATTTTGATCAAATTGACTCCTGACTCTGGTAAAAAGTAGTGAACTGAATTTTTTAATTTTGTCTAATGTCCCAGAGTTGCATGATTACCTGACTATCTGAAATACCAGTGACATTCAAAAAGGTACTATCCCAGATTTTTTAAAATTTATTTTACTATTTATCATCTATATGTAATTTTAATCATTCCTTGTGGACAGATACATACATGATGAACACAAGGGATTGTCAGTCACTCAGTCAGTCAGTCACTATCCTCATCGTATATGTCTACACATGAGGCATCCACAAGTTTTCTCCATCGGCTTCTGTCTTGTGCTGTTCTGCTTAAACTGCTCCAGGTCTCCCCAATCTCTTTCATCTCTGCCTCAACTGTTCTTCTCCATGTTCCTTTTGGTCTGCCAGCCTTCCTCTTTCCAGGTGGTGTCCATCTTAAGGCTCTTCTTGCCACATTCTCCTCCTCTAGCCTTAGCACATGCCCAAGGTATCTCCATCTCCTTCTTTTAATCTCCAGGTTGATGTCATTAACACCTGTTCTTTCTGCCACTTCCTTATTGCTGATCTTATCCTTCCAACTTACACCTAAAATCCTTCTAAGACACCTTCCTTCGAATCCCCTCAATCTGCTCTCTATCCCCTTGCTAGTCCTCCAGGTTTCTGCAGCATACAGGAGCACTGATCTTACATTGCTCTTATACAATTTTATCTTTGTCTTTCTTGATATTTTCCTTGATTTCCAGATGTTCCCAAGCTTTCTAAATGCTGCTGATGCTTTCCCAATCCTGATGTTTACCTCCTCCTTAATGTCTCCATCACTATTGACCACACTGCCCAGATAACAAAATGACTTAACTTCCTCTAGATCTTCTCCATTTACTTTTACCCTGGTGTTACTCTGATTCTGCATCCTCATAATCTTTGACTTATTATGGTTTATCTTTAATCCTATCTTTTCTGCTTCATCCTTTAGAAAGTTTGTTTTCTCCTGCATTTGTTGTTGAGTGTGACTAAAAAGGCTGATATCATCCGCAAAGTCTATATCCTCCAGCATAGATGTTAATGTCCACTGAATTCCACGGGGTACCCGAGTTACATTACACATCAACCAGTCAATGCATAGTAGGAACAGGAAGGGCGAAATGATACATCCTTGTCTCACTCCTGATGTTATCATAAACCAATCTGATGTTGTCCTCTCATGTCTAACCATACACCTGAAACCCTCATACATATTCCCTACTATGTTAGTAATCTTTGCTGGAATGCCATATGTTTCCATGATCTTCCAAAGCGTGATACGATGTATACTATCAAACGCTTTCTCAAAGTCTACAAGGGATTGTCAGTGTGATCATATACTTCAACAGGGGATGTGGATTTAAGGCAAAAGAAGGTAATTGGTTTTATGTTGATAAAAATAAGCACAAGTAAAAAAGTACATTATTTCAGCCAGGACATAGGGGAGGATTGAGGAGGTCTTCTCGGATGTCACCATTTTTCATTAAAATGTCTATGAAAAATTCCTGACATCAGGAAGTGATTGATCACTGGGTCAATAACTGAACTAATGAATAAGTAACATGGTTGGGAAAAACACGAGGGTATGAGGTGCAATTTTTTACGTGTTGATCCAGTGTCCACAATTCAGAATAATTAGACTCATCTGTGCCTGTATCGTCAAAATAAGGTAAATTTAATATTTACCTTATCACCTCCCAGTTCGGCCACTAAATCGAGTTCCAGGGACATGGTAAATCTAATTTACACACGTGCACCTGTTTTCATTATAAAACCGGAAGTCGCAATGGTTTTCTAATATGGATTTGAAAATGAACAGTTAAGAAAATCCGAACATAAACATAAAGTCCTATACAACTGATCCATTTAATAGTAATAATAATGATGGTGATAATAATAATAATAATAATAATAATAATAATAATAATAATAATAATAATAATAATAATGACAACAACAACAACAACAACAATAATTCAAATAATCCAGTCTAAATTGCTATTGATTTTTGTAATACAAAATTAAGGATTTAAATCATATCTGATGAATCAGTTCGGAAATCGCGTAGCAGTATCTAATAGTGTTCCAAAAATAAAAAATAAAAAGGCTAAAATATCATTTAAAGATAAGATCGCCAAAATGTTGTATCTCTATCATTTAGAGAAGGTAAATATATAACAACTAGTATAATAACAATAAATGATCAATATAAAGAAAAAATGCGTTATCAGACGTGAAATATAAGATATCTCTACACCAAAAATAGATATAGCAGATTACCGTTTAATAAAATAGCAATGAAGACGAGTGATTTTTGTTTTGAACAAATTTAAACTAAGTATAATTAATGTTAAATTCATACAATCACGGAAGGGTATTCCAATAATTTTACTGATTCTAATTAAATTGAATTGCCAGTGATAGAAAAAGAAGAATCAAGTCTGGTTAATCTATTTTATAATACAAATAAACGGATGAAGTCTTAATAAAAACTTATTAATAGTCCTAATTAAAAGAAATAGCGAAATAGCCAAAAAGTACCACAATATGAAGGAAAATATCCTTAACACTATACTTGAACCTAATCTATATCTACAGGATACGTGCTGTCCATCACACTTGATGATTGTAACACGGGGGTTGCGCATGATTAAAACCAATTAAAGAAATAATAATAATAATAATAATAATAATAATAATAATAATAATGATAATAAAAGTAGGTGTGTAGTCAGTTGTATTTTCGTACCTTCATCATAAATCCTGTCTGGTTACCGTAGCGGCTCCCAACCAGCATAGCACAAATGAATCACTAGACATTACTTACAACTGACTGGAGTGTAGCAGTTTAGAAGGAGTAGGATAGTAGCTCCCGTTTGAAAGATACCAAATCGGGAGCCTCAGCTATTGTAGCCGGTAAAGAGTTCCACAGACATATGGAATGTGGAAAGAAACTGTATTTGCAATAGTCTGTGTTTGTAGGGTACTGGAGGAGTTTGTAGCTATGGTTGGATCTGGTACGTCTGGTTGATGGTGATACATAGGACGATAACGGAATGTCCACTAGGTTGTTTATGATCTTGTACAGCATGGTTACTCTAGATTTATTCCGCCTGGATTCGAGGGATTCCCATTCCAATTCTGTTAGCATGGATGAAACGCTACTTCTGTTATGATAGCGGTTTGTGGCAAATCTGGCCGCTCGACGTTGGACCATCTCAATCTTGATCTTTAGGTCTTGAGTATATGGACTCCATACTGTTGAGCAGTATTCCAGCGTCGGTCTTACTAGAGAGTAGTATGCTGATGATTTGGTCTGGGAGTTACTGATCTTTAGATTTCTCCTCAAGAATCCAAGGGTACTGTTGGCCTTTTTGACTGTTTTATCAATATGTCCCCTCCAGGACATGTCAGATTGGATTTCAACTCCTAGATATTTGGATGAATGTTCGGAAGCGAGAACGTGGCCTTTCAATGTGTAGGAGGCAATCACTGGTCGTCTTGATCTGGAAACTGACAGTGAACTGCATTTGTCTGGGTGAAATGCCATCCCCCATCTCTCTTCCCATGCTGCTAGTCTGTCTAGGTCCTCTTGAAGATCTACACAGTCCCTTTCAGATCTAATTGGTCGATACATGATAAAATCATCAGCAAATAATCTAGTCCTTGAGTTGACACTTTATGGAGGGCATTTATGAAAAGCAGAAATAGTAGCGGTCCTAAGACTGTTCCCTGTGGGACTCCACTAACTACTGGTGCATTTTCAGACACTGCTCCATCAACTATGACCTGTTGAGACCTGTCACTGAGAAAGGCTTCGATCCAGCCATGAGTGGTTCCTCGGATTCCGTAGAAGTCCAGGTTTTTAAGGAGTCGTTGATGTGGTACTCTATCAAAGGCCTTAGAGAAATCCAGGATGATAAGGTCATGCTGTAGTCCTTTATCCAGCGAGGTGATGAGTTCATGGGCTAGTGTCAGTAGTTGTGTTTCACAGCTCCGTCTGGCTCTAAATCCATGTTGACAGTCAGTCAAGATCCGGTGTTTGTCTAAGTGCTTCAGGACATTGCTGGTAATGATATGTTCGTTGATCTTGCAGCAGATGCTTGTAAGAGACACAGGGCGGTAATTACTGGCTTTGTACCTTTCTCCCTTTTTGAATATGGCGGTCACATTTGCAGTTTTCCAATCCCTGGGTATATGTTTGTCGTCTAGGCATCTCTGGTAGATAACGGTGAGGTATGGGGCCAATTCTTCAGCTAGGTCTTTTAGGATTTTTGCTGGGATCATGTCTGGTCCGCTAACCTTGTTTGGATTTAGCTTCCTGAGCAATTTCAGTACTCCCTCTACTGTGACCTCAATATTATCCATCGGTGGTAACGGTGTACCTTCTGGTGCCGGGATATGAGAGGTGTCCTCCACGGTAAACACAGACTGGTATTGCCGGTTTAGTATATGTGCTTTATCCTTGGCGTCAGCGTGTAATTTCCCATTATCCTTCAAGGGAGCAATTCCACTAGTGTCTTTCTTCAGTGATTTGATGTAGGACCAGAATCTTTTTTGCTTGTTTGATCTGTCCTCTTGTTCAGGATCACCTACTTCAATTATATTCCAATGGGCTTGACGTTCTGCCTTCTGAAGTTTGGATTTTGCCTCTTTATACTGGCGGATGTCCTTAGCATGTTTTGATTTCCGTTGTTTTTTAAACAGGCTGTTCCTCTTCTTTATACATCTTTTCACCTCCTTGGTTATCCATGGTTTATGGGTGTTGTTGCCACGTATTAATTTCGTTGGGATGTACTTGTTCATCAGTTCCAGAAGCTTGTCTTTAAAGTCGAGCCATACCTGTTCCACATCCTTAGTATTCGAAGTTTCCATGAATGGGTCTATATATTCTATGAGTTTCTCCCTCATATCTGTATAATTTGCTTTCTTATAGATGTTAATTTTCCGTGGTTGTTTCTTTGCTGTCCTCGGTCTCAAACTGGAATCTACGAATACTGCTTCGTGATCTGATATCCCAGGGATGACATTTACTTTGTTGATTAATGTTTGGTTGTTGGTGAAGAATAGATCGGCTGATGTTTCTGTAATGCGCGTAGGATCAACGACTACCTGGTCAATGAACGTGTCCTTTGCTATTCTTAGCAGTTGGTGACACTGTGGTCCATGCATTGCATATGGTTCCACACATTCATCTTTCCAGTTTATACCTCCTAGATTGAAGTCCCCTCCAATCCACATGTGTGCACCGTTACCAGTGGGTATACGTGTGATGTAGGAGTGGAGTTTCTGCAGGTATTCCTCATCGTCCATATCAGGTGGTCTATAAAAGGATCCCACATATAGATTTTTTGCTCCAGATATTTTAATTTTCGCCCACACTAACTCGAGGTTGTCCTTCTCATCCACTTTAAGTTCTTCTGGCTCACTACTGTCATATTGCTTCGAGACTAATATAAACACTCCTCCACCATCTGTTCCTCCAGTCCTATCTTTGCGATATTCCTTAAAACCTATTGGAAACACCTCCTGATCAAGGTGTAGGTGGTGGCTTCCTTGGCGAGGATGTTGCATTTGGCAAGTTAAAACTTATATCCCCATCTGATTGCACAGTTTCACTAAGGATGCTGAAGGAGTTTGAAGATGTGAATATGGTTGTGTCAAAGATACTGGTTGAAAAGTTTGGTATACCACAATGAAAGCAGCACCAGCTTATATTTGTTAGGCCATTATAAACAGCGTCTGGCATGCCCATGCAGTCTTTGTGGTACCATTTTTCGCACGAGTCACAACAGACTCCTGGGGTGCTCCACTTGACAGCTTTGTCGCATACACCGCATGGAAATTTAATCGGTCTTGGTCCAGGGTTTGGTTCTGGAGCATATGATTGTGCTAGTAATATGCTACATAGGTAAATCAACACTAACCTGTTTCTACAAATGGGACCATCCCTATGAGACCTTGTACATTTCATAGTGGTGATGATATGTGTACATAACGATGTCCTGGGTGGTAATTTGATTATTATTATACCACTGATGTTAGATGTAATGTGTGGTTGTGTTTCATGCAGAGTAATATTGACAATAAGTATGAATGCTAACACAGAGAGTGTTATGTCAAATTTCATAATGATACAGATAGACATAAAAACCTAAAACCGGATGTTTACATGTTACCGAGTGTTGTTGAGGGACCCTGTCAAGGTCACATCAGGTTTCAGCAATATTTCAGATAAGTTTGTGAGACACTTACAAACGAAAAGAAATGTTTTATGAAAGATGTTGTTCATTCCATTATCTTCGTCTGGCATGATAACAATAAACTGAAGTGCTAATGCATGTCACTGAATCTAGACATTGTGAAATCATGAGCAATTAGATACCCCTAGCGACGTTAAGCAGACTCGTGTAAGCGATAATCAAAATGCATGTACTTATAAAGATGTTTCGGGGCTTTTCTAAACACACCATTGCATTTATTATAAATAATAATGTAAACCGCAGCCACAGAAACTAGACCATACTGATTATAGTGCAAGACGCCTGTTGTTGAAATGAAATGTACAACCCATGAACCTTAGTCAGTGGTCAGTAAATGTAGAACTGCTCACAGACAACTTCTCGGTGAAAACAATTTTACAAACGGAATCATATATATAATTAAATAGATGCAATCAGTAAATTTTGACTTATATTGTATTTTTTAATTGTCAAAGAATCGTAAATTTCCACATGCGGATGCATTACGGTGTGATTTTAGCCATAATATAAATTGTGTACCTACATTTACTAAGCATTTTTATCGTATCATTGTTAAAACTTCCAAACTGAGATGTAAATATATAACAAATACCTGCTAAATTTTGATGTGCCAGATGTGCACATTTCGGAAAATCATTCCTCATCAGTGACACTAGGGGCCGAAAAAGTTGATAGATTAAAAAACATACGCCAAACAGTTGCAAATTAATGAATCTAAAGTTCCAAAAATATGTGAATCCAAATCCAGCTAAGGAATGTTTTGCAGGAGAGAACAGACCTTAGTTTTAAATAAATTTCAAAAATTAAGATGACTGAAATTTTTGCTAAATGGTATATTTTCTGACAGCACAAAGTACTGCCTACTGAGTTATGGATACCCTCGGTGAGATTTACTCCACCAGCAGCGGTACCCGCTCAGGGGTAGTAAATATATAACAAATACCTGCTAAATTTTAAATGTAAGTAATTTCTGCTCTCCAAGTTCCGTGACGACTGATACTGAACGGAAATTTACAAGGGGATTGGTAATAAATGAAGCTAACAAATTATCATTTAATACGATTATTATTACCATCGGGGTCAGTGTTTCCAATGGTATGTCAGTATCACAAGTACCAATCCAATACTGTATTGAAAAGAAGTGTACAACTAACATAACCTTGGCGAACCCCAAATGACAAATATGTCTGTACTTTGGTCCTGGATAAAAGTAGACTGATTACTGAATATCAAGGACTTTGATCAAAATCTGTGATGAAAGAACAATCGTCAAGGTAACTTGAGCTAATGCCAAAGCTAAAGTTCTTCAAAACTTCGTTCAAAATGTTTGACCATAGTTTTTGAAAGTCAAAAACTCTTCAGAGTAATTTTAGTCAAAGGTTTTGATGGAGTGAATATACCACAATTACTGCATATTTGTAGTTGTTGTAAAATGTACTGATACTAGGATGTTATATGTTATAAAACTGTACCCCATAAAGGTTTTTAGTTTATTTTCTTTTTGAAAATCTAATAAGTGGATTTCAAATTTATTCTGCCAATATATATATTCTGATCTATGATGTTTTTCCATGGTAACAATGTTTATGGTCTGTGCAACTATAGTTTCTACTAAAATGTTCGTAGTTTTCCCCGTGTTTTAGGTCAATTTCTGATGTTATCCTCTGTATAACAACTGAAAGTAACACTTTACTTGACACAGATACTAATGCTTTATAATACAATAGCGTTTAGGATAACACCGGGGCGGGGTGGGCACAATTAATGCTTTAATATTGCAATAAGTTGTAAGTTTCTGCTATTCTACATGTCTTTGTACATGTTAGATAGGACATCTGTCGCCGCAAGTTTTGATGTCACACGTCAAAAAAAAAAAAAAAAAAAAAAAAAAAAAAAAAAACATCGGTATTGTCAATAGAAAGGTAACACCCGTTCAATTTATTTCCATTATTCGTTATGGAGTATATACAGGTGATAAGTCGATCTGTAAAGTTTCAGTGGAATGAGATAAATTAAGAAAGTGGCGTTTTTTATTTTTTGAATTTTTTATTTCTTTTATCAATTTTATTATTTATTTATTTATTTATTTTTGCTTTCATTTGCACTATGAAAGACTAAATCAAACTATATTTACGACGGACTTTTTTTCCATAGTCAGTATATTGGTTCAATCTTATATAGTTTATTTATCGGGAATAGAAAGGAAATTTTTACCTCTGACTGTGAAGACTCGTTTACTAGAGAAGTTCATTATTGCACTGGAGAAGTGAAACAAATCAACAATTTATTTTTAACATTAATTTAAAAAATACATTACTACGGTTAGTTTAGAATCAGTAGTAAATAACCTTTTTTCTAAAATTTTTGATGAAATAATAACTTAGTGATCTTTTGGTTTAAAATCCGGATAAACTCGAGTTATCCCTTTTTCTATTATAACGTTACCGCTACCCTGACCTTGACGGCTGAAGCAGCTGGGCCAAGGACGGAGAAGGACGAAGCGGAACTGCCTAATCTTGCAAGTTGACAAGTAGAATTTAAAGTCGTTTATATAGGCGAATTTGGGAAATTCCAGATCCCAAAATGTCTTTTCCTGCATCTGATCACGACAAAAGAAAGCAAATCAGTATCCGCGGTATTGCTCCTGTTGAAAATGTTGCAGATATCAAGAAGGCATTCAACCGGCATCTTCATTACACCATCGTGAAAGACAGAAATGTAGCAACACCCCGTGATTATTTTCTGGCTTTAGCGAATACTGTCAGGGATCATCTTGTTGGAAGATGGATTCGTACACAGCAGCATTACTACGAAAAAGACCCAAAGGTTAGTTTTATCGGATAGAGAGAGAGAGAGAGAGAGAGAGAGAGAGGGAGCGTCTTTTTACTCAAATACACTCGATTATACTCAAATACACTCAAATACGCATAGACAAAAAAAAAAAAAAAGAAAAAAAAAAGGAAAGAATTTTAAGATTCTTTTAATGCAATGTTAGATATATCTGAAGTATGAAAAAAAGTTAAATAGAAAATATTGATCCATATTTGTGTTAGCTTGATTACATTGTATTATTTTTAAACGTTTGACATAACAAAAAGTTCAACATACAGTCATTGGCCAAAATTAAGTTTGAAAATGGCTGACGTCATTTTTTTTTGGCCGACAAATTCACACGTACGGTAGAATAACGCATGTTGTTGGCTAGCATTATTCACACGTACGCATGCGCAGTACGATAACATATATCAGCGTATACGGACAAGATGTATGTTCAGTTATAGTCCGAGAGATCTGACGTCGATTTTATTTCACTTTTTGACTTTTGTAAAATTGACGTCAGAGATCGCTCGATAAAGTTGTAATGTAGCAAACTGCCGTGTAAATGTCACGGCATCATATTTGGTTGTAACAAAATTATTTCAGCATGTCTCGCTCTGAAATTTGGCATTTGTCTTACCAGGATAGTTATATTGAAGTTTCCATCACAAATTTGTTGCCGTGGTGCATATTTCGTGCAGATGTGGGCAATATTTCCTTATTCTATTACGTTTTGTTGACGTTGCCGTCATCCATTTTTGAAAACTCATATAATCTCGCGGGAATTTACGAGCCTTTGCTGATTGGCTCATAGGAAATCGGTCATAAAGGTTGACATTCCATATATATTTTTTTTTAATTCTATATATAACATTTTAAATATAATTAGTATTGTCGATATCAAATTGATTGGCTCATAGGAAATCGGTCATAAAGGTTGACATTCCATATATATTTTTTTTAATTCTATATATAACATTTTAAATATAATTAGTATTGTCGGTATCAAATTTTTCACATTTAATAATCAATTTATTGGTTTTTATTATATTTTAATGATTTATTTTTAATCTTACCTAGTATATTACACATAATTATTTTATTATCATTCATGTTTATTTTATTCTTATACATGTTTTTTTTTAATATTATACATGTTTTTTTTTAATATTATACATGATTATTTTATTATTATACATAATAATTTTTAAATTCTATACATATTGTCGTTATCAAACTTTTTATTTAATAATAACTTTTTATTTAATAATCATTTTATCTTAGTATTTTAGACATAATTATATTATTATTATACATGATTTTTTTATTATTATTTTTTTTATTATACATAATTATTTTATTATTATAAATAATAATTTTTTAATTCTATACATATTGTCGTTATCAAACTTTTTATTTAATAATAATTTTATCTTAAATGGTTTTATTAGTTTGATAATTTATTTCATGTATTCTTATATTACTCATCGTATCTTATTAAATCATTGGACCATAGGTCCGATATACTTCATTGAACATACACCTTGTCCGTATACGGCTGATATAAGTTATCGTACTGCGCATGCGTACATGTAAATAATGCCAGCCAACAACATGCGTTATTCTACCGTACGTGTGAATAATCACTCCATTTTTTTTAATGAAAATTGTAAATTTTCAAAGTCAAGAAAATCTATATAAATAATAAAATCTTACCTCAGAATTTTCATTACTTTGTTATATTTCCTCGAACTCGCAAAACACATCGAATTCTCCAAGAAGGCTGTCACATAAACTCCTAATATAGTGTAAAGGGAGAGATGTCCAGATCTCGGCGACAATGCGTTTCAAGTCTTCCGCATTTCTAACTTCCCCTCTCCTTCTACGTATGCGATGTTTTATGCATTTCCACACATTTTGGATAATGTTCAGATCAGGACTTTGTGCTGGCCACTGAAGTGTTTGGATCCGGTTTTCATTTTTCCACTTGTTAGAACGGACAGATACATGACACGGAGCATTGTCTTCCTGGAAAATCCAGTGTCTGTTTGTAAAGTGCCTCGCAATCACAGGCCATAAATTTTCATCAAGAACATTTATATATCACTGTTATCACTGTTCATATTTCCAGCCACAGGAGTTAAAGTTCCTACTCTGTGATAAGTAATGCATGCCCAAAACAAGGCCGATGCCTTGCAGGTGTGCTCCAAGTCGGAATATAACCCCAAGCATTCAGGTCGTAATCTTTCATCAGATTTCCTCCCAACATAAATTTTTGAATTGTTTCCGATCACCACCTTTGTTTCATCACTAAATATAATCGAAGACCAAGTATGAACATTCCAGTGCAATTTTCTCCTGCAGAATGACAAACGTTTTCGGCAATTCACTTTGGAAATCGTAATTTTTTTAGAAACTGGCCGGCGTTTGTAACCCTCTTGAAACAATCGTCTACAAACTGTTCTCTCAGATATATTTCTTCCATTTTCAATGTTATATCTATTAGTTAGATCACTCAGAGTTTGCCGATGGTTGACTTTTGTCATACGAATCAGGTTCCTGACATCACGATTTGTTGTTTTTTTTTTTATGTCCTCTTCCTTTGATATTTTCATCATCTCCTCTTTCTTCAGATCTCTTCAAAAATTTCTGGATTGTTCTTGAATTTATCCCGGTTAACTCATTAATTTTATAGCTGGAATAACCACCTCTAGATAATCTGTTTATATTTTTTTCTGCTCGGGTGTAAGCTCCTTACCTTTACGAGCCATGTTGTTGAGCAGACGATAAACAAAAATAAAGGGAAATAACTCTAATTATTTTTGTGTCAGACGCTAATTCATACCCCAAAAATATTGCCCGATTAGTTTCAGTCAACAACTAATGCTATCAGGTAGTTAAATTTTATTTTACGCAGAGCAAATCGAAAAAATGAAAAAACGGACGCCATTTTGAGAACTCAATTTTGGCCAATAACTGTACAATAAATCTGCATATTAGGATTCCTGCCAGCAGAAAGTGCATAGGACAAGATAATAGTGTTAAAATGCATCTGTAAGAAACACACTCTGTGAACCTTGCCATGAAATGCCACTTTTCACTTTATGTTGTAAACCTTTAGCTCTTCAAATTGATATTGTTATTAATCTTAAAGATTAATCAAATGATTGCCTCAGAGCTATCATTGGAACATAAAACAAACAAGAGATGCACAAGTCATTGGTTGGATAAGTTATGTGACATCTGTCATCTGTTTTATGTCCATGGTTAACCTTCATGTACCCAGTATGTGTTTGTATGTCTAGCATGCATGCATACGTGCATAAGTGTGTGTGTGTTTCAATTCTCAATCCCCAAAAAAGGTATTAAAAATTGTTCACCTCAACATTCATTTCATGAGAACCAGTATACATGAATTACTAGTTGGAAGCTATGGCTTGATAAAAACTTTTATACCGTATACTGGAAAAAGACTTTGAATTTATAATACAATGTCACTGCAATAAATATGTCACATAATAGGTATTGTTTGTTTCATATACATTGCAGCTTAAAATGGTTAGCTTCCTTGATTTACTTTACTTTTAATGTTAGCAGGAAGTATTACCGGTATTGAGTTTATGGTTGTATTATTTGTACTATTTTCTGGTGCTTGGGGATACCGAAGTCCCCGGGAAAAAGGTCAAAGTGCAAAAAATAAATTGACAATTCATAGAAAATTTGTTAAGGCAATGAGCTGGATGAAAAATCGCCAATCTTTAGCGACAATTTGACACTTTTCTCTTGCCAGTGGAAAAAAAACCTGGAAGACGAGTAACCGATAGCCAAATGGCACCGCTTTACACACCTCCCCTCCTTCAGACACCTTGGACCAAGAACTGATCGAACAAAACAAGCCACTGATAACTAAACTAAATTATTTGTTTCATATACATGTACATTGCAGCTTAAAATGATTACCTTCCTTGATTTACTTTACTTTTAGCAGGAAGTATTACCGGTATTGAGTACACGCAGATTATAATCTTCTCATATATATGTGTGGGTGTGTGTATGTGTGTGTCTTCTCTTTTCTTTTCCTGTTTTAACTGTTGGAGATTTTGAGGTGGAAAATGTTGTATCATGCCATGTAGATAAATAAATCCAATTTTAATCCTTTAATCCATTAGACCTTCTTTCATGAAATTAAAGATTTTTGATTGGTTAAATTTTGGCTAAAAGTAGTTCTTTAGCACGTCAAAATTGTTATTGGGATTATTTCCGAATTTTAATGTAAATATTTCGGATCTGATTTTTTGTCATTATTGTGGGTGTCAATATGATAGTTTTAAATAAGTTCAGATTTATTTCCCACAATTTTTACAGACCTTTTAAATAATTTTTACTTAAAAGTCATAAAAGTACATGTATTTGTTGCATTAAATGGTTTGTTCATGCTTCATTGAATCCTTAATTTTTCATTTATTCAAGTAAATTACTGTAATATGGGCTTAAACTATCTGATATGAAATCTGTCATACAATTAGATATATAGGAAGGTATGGGTCATATTTTCCGGACTTTTAAAATTTTTGCAATCTACCAGACAGAATATTTTTATAGTGACAGAAGAATCCAGTTTAGTAGTGATAGGTAAATATTAATATGATCACATTATAGTTGAATAAAGGGGCTTTTTTGTAAATTTTATGTACATAGTTAATTCAGACAAGTCATTTCTATGTCAGCATTTGGGTATAAATGGAGCAAATTTACAAGTATATGTACTACAGGAGTGGAATGGATTAATGATGTTTTACGCCCCAGTCAAGATTCTTTCACTTATTTTGAGGCTGTCAGTTCTGGAATGGTGGAGGAAAACAGAGTGCCCAGAGAAAACCACCAACCTTTGGCAAGTGAACTGACAAACTTACTCGCACTAGCTATAGGATCTGTTATGATAGGGATTCGTCCTAGGCAGTGAAAGGTGCTGTGATCTGTAATCACGTGCTTTAGACCACTTGGCCACCAAGGCCCCATATGTACTACAGGGATTAACAGTACATTATCATGTGGGTATCACATACAAAAATCCAGGTGTTTAGCTAATTTAGCTATTATTCTCATTATAAACTGAATTGTAGCTGAAGTCAGCATTCATTATGAATTCTAAAAGTACAGTTGAGTGGGCATTGACCAAAGGATGTAATTATTTATATAATTAAAGTGAAAGTAACAGTTATAATTATGTAACTTTCCTGCAGGTGTAGCATTTAAAAATATACCAGAGACTTGTTTAAGTTACTGGTTGCTTTCCACTGCGCTCACAAAATACAATTTTTATGTCTATTGAAGGGATGTGAGTACTGGCATTGAAAGTTAGTCATCATAATCATCTAGATGTTTTAAAAATAACCTCCCTTAGATTTGGACACAGACATTCGACTGGAGAGAAAATGTCAAAATATAAATTAAATCGGACAATTGTACATAAGTTTTAACTAATCCTTTCATTCAAATCCCTTCTAGAAAAAAAAAACATACTCTTGGATTGAAATATAAATTTAAATGCATGTTGGTTTCAGAATTTATTTAAGCCATTTCTTACAAACCTTGTCCGAGGGACACCATCTTGAATTTAAGGCAAACAACCTTAAAATATTGATAGCAGTCGTTCACTTGCGTTCGCGTGAACATACATTCCTGAACGACTTGAAGTCATTGCGCAAGCTTACATACACTATCATGAATGAGCCTCAGGTAATAATACCTGGAATAATTTAGTAAAGAATTGTATTTAAATACCTGATTTAATTAAATCTAGTTTGCTCGCTCAGTTAGTGGGAGGTCGTGGGTTCGAACCCTGACTGGGTTTGATCTAAGACTTTAAAGTGGGTAGTGACTGCTCTTTTGCCAACCACTTAGCAATATGAAGTGAAAGTCATGTTTCTTTTGGATTGTAACTTAAGATAAACCAGGTTCCGTGTCACAGTAGGAATGACACAATAAGAAAATCATGCTGTAAAATGCCATCAGCACAATGCACAGGCAAAATTTCTGCACTTTTGCCTATAGCTGGTGAGGTCTCAATATACCGGTAAGTGAAATATTCTTGACTGGGACATTAAACACCATTACTCTAATAAATTCAACTCTAAACAGTCCATGTGCTAGATATGAATTAATTTTTAAAGCTGCATTTTTTTTTTTCTTCAATTTTCTGAATTTCTTTTGGTTTTCTAAAAATATATATTTTTTAAAATAGATAACTTCTAATCATGATCCACAGGATTTATTTTACTAAAATTTTATTCCTATTAGCTGTAAATAAACGGAATCCTGTAACGTGTTGGTCAGTGTTTGACGATGATTATTATTTGCTTGAAGCATGCAACAGATGTATGGGAAATCCATTGTGAAACCTGACAGATTGTATTAATTGTCTGTCATTAATATCCAAATGTATTCGAAACAGTGTTATGTATCCCTTACAAAGTCACAAATGACAAATTTAATGAAATTCTGTCTTTAATTTTTCATATTTCACCGTTTTGTAAGTTGTGTTTAAATGACCTGGTTTTTAGCTCACCTGAGCTGAAAGCTCAGATGAGCTATTGCGATGGTTCACCGTCCGTCGTCTGTCGTGCGTCGTGCGTCGTGCGTCGTGCGTCGTCCGTCGTGCGTTAACATTTTACATTTTAATCAACTCCTCTAAAACTACCAACCCAAATTTGATGAAACTTGGTGATGATGATGTCTGGGTGAAGGCCTTTCAGATTTGCACATATGAAGGAGTTATGTCCCCTTGGGGCCCCATAAGGGGGGAAATAGTGAAAAACTTTAAAAATCTTCTCCTCTGAATGTACAAGTGATATACCTTAGTTATTTCACTTATAACATTATTAGGTCATCCAGTTTTAGATTTGCACAAATGAAAGCGATGGGGCTCAAAATGGGGAAATGGCAAGGAACTTAGTGGGAAAATTGCTAAAAATTATTTATTTGTCACTATATCTTGAAAACTATTAACTTTTTGTATAGGCATTTATATTAGAATATTGTAGGTATTGCGACAACAATCATTTTGATATATGGTTCAAGGTCATATGTTCAAAGGTCAAGGTCACAGCTGCAAAAATAGACTTAAATCGCTAATTATCTTGAAAACTATTAACTTTTTGTATAGGCATGTAAATTAGAATATTGTAGATATTTGGACAACGATCATTTTGATATATGGTTCAAGGTCATATGTTGAAAGGTCAAGGTCACAGCTGCAAAAGAAAAGTTAAATTGCTAATTATCTTGAAAACTATTAACTTTTTGTATAGGCATGTATATTAGAATATTGTAGGTATTGACATGACGATCATTTTGATATATATTTCAAGGTCATATGTTTAAAGGTCAAGGTCACAGCTGCAAAAGAAGACTCAAATTGCTTATTATCTTGAAAACTATAAACTTTTTGTATAGGCATGTATATTAGAATATTGTAGGTATTGACATGACACTCATTTTGATATATGGTTCAAGGTCATATGTTGAAAGGTCAAGGTCACAGTTGCAAAAGAAAAGTTAAATTGCTAATTATCTTGAAAACTATAAACTTTTTGTATAGGCATGTATATTAGAATATTGTAGGTATTGCGACAACAATCATTTTGATATATGGTTCAAGGTCATAGTTGAAAGGTCAAGGTCACAGTTGCAAAAGAAAAGTTAAATTGCTAATTATCTTGAAAACTATAAACTTTTTGTATAGGCATGTATATTAGAATATTGTAGGTATTGCGACAACAATCATTTTGATATATAGTTCAAGTTCATTTGTTGAAAGGTCAAGGTCACAGCTGCAAAAGAAGACTTAAATTGCTAATTATCATGAAAACTATTAACTTTTTGTATAGGCATGTATATTAGAATATTGTAGATATTTGGACAACGGTCATTTTGATATATGGTTCAAGGTCATATGTTGAAAGGTCAAGGTCACAGCTGCAAAAGAAAAGTTAAATTGCTAATTATCTTGAAAACTATTAACTTTTTGTATAGGCGTGTATATTAGAATATTGTAGGTATTAACATGACGATCATTTTGATATATGGTTCAAGGTCATATGTTGAAAGGTCAAGGTCACAGTTGCAAAAGAAAAGTTAAATTGCTAATTATCTTGAAAACTATAAACTTTTTGTATAGGCATGTATAATAGAATATTGTAGGTATTGACATGACGATCATTTTGATATATATTTCAAGGTCATATGTTTAAAGGTCAAGGTCACAGCTGCAAAAGAAGACTCAAATTGCTAATTATCTTGAAAACTATTAACTTTTTGTATAGGCATGTATATTAGAATATTGTAGGTATTGCGACAACAATCATTTTGATATATAGTTCAAGTTCATTTGTTGAAAGGTCAAGGTCACAGCTGCAAAAGAAGACTTAAATTGCTAATTATCTTGAAAACTATTAACTTTTTGTATAGGCATGTATATTAGAATATTGTAGGTATTGACATGATGATCATTTTGATATATGGTTCAAGGTCATATGTTGAAAGGTCAAGTTCACAACTGCAAAAGAAGACTTAAATTGCTAATTATCTTGAAAACTATTAACTTTTTGTATAGGCATGTATTTTAGAATATTGTAGGTATTGACATGACGATGATTTTAATATATAGTTCAAGGTCATATGTCAAAAGATCAAGGTCACAACTGCAAATGAAGACTTAAATTGCTAATTATCTTGTAAACTATTAACTTTTTGTATAGGCATGCATATTGGAATATTGTAGATATTGACGTGGCAATCATTTTGATATATGATTCAAGGTCATATGTTGAAAGGTCAAGGTGACAGCTGCAAAAGAAGACTACAGTCACTTTATGCATATTAGCTGCTTATTAATGAAATGTGACTGAATATTTCTGATTAATTTTTTTGGGAGTTCTTGAGTTTCTTTAAATTTTCTGTACTTGATATATTGTCTGTTGCACTTTGTAAACAATTTTGGAGATATTCTCAGGTGAGCGTTAAGGCCCATGGGCCTCTTGTTTATGATGTAACCATGTACTAAAATAAGATCCCACAGGCTTCCTCTTGCTGTGAAATTATTGTTATTTCTGTATTTATTCAAGCTTTTATTGTTGAACCAAATGTAACATTGTTGATTAGGAACATAATTTATTAGATCAGCAAGGTTTTACATCTTTTTTCCTTGGAAAACTTAATGCAGCTTTAAGGTATCTTTTGATCGATTTATTGCAATTGGCAGCAAAAAAAAAAAAAAAAAAAAATGTTTGAATTTGATTGGTCAGTTAGTAGGATTTTGTTTATAAATTTTTTTATACTATCTGACAGAAAAAATTATCAGTAAATGATTAAACTCCAGTAGTTCTGACATAAATCATTATAAATTTTATACATTTTAATGAAATTAAACATTTGTTTCTTTTTTAATCGAAAAATAATAGAATCCAAGAAATGCACATTTTGTGTTAAGCAAGTTGACAGTAAAAAGAAGTATTTCTGTTATTATAAGGCCTAACTTAAAAAAATCTTTGTTTGCTGTTTTCCAACCCATGCTATCCACATGTGGGTGGGTAGGTAGGTACATGTAGGAAAATTTTTTTTTCTTGAAAACTTAATCTTTTACACTTTTGAAAACTTTAAATTGGTTTCATATGTCTCTTTTAAAACACATTTACAATTTTTTTTCTAACTAAAGCCTTCTTTGTTTCTCCTTGTGTTTTCTCCCATGGAGAAACACAGCTGAATTTCCTTACTACCGTATAAACCTTCTCACAGGTTGTCTCCCTTGCCAGGGATATTGCCATTTTATACTGTCCTTATGTTGTACGAGAAGTTAAAAAAAAAACAAGATTATAGTAGAAGGCAATAAAATTTTTTGGGTAGGGGCATTTGAAGTGGGTCGAGTGGTCAACGGCAAACAAAGTTAATTTTATTTTAGGCCTAAAGGGCCATACTTTCTAGAAATGTGTATTAATTTTTCTTCCTTTTATATTAATTCATTTTTGACAAAATTCTGAATTCTTTATAACCCCTAAACAAAAGTCACATTAAATTACCTTCTTATTTTCTTTTATTTGATTTTTACATGGAATTAATTTTGCTATACTTGAACTTTATGAAACCGAAAAATTAATTTGACTGTAATAGGTTAAAAAAACAAATTAAATAAATAAATAAATAATAATAATAAAAATTAATTATTCAGAGAAAAGTCAAATTATGCTACAAAAAATGCACATTTTATCTTGGTTAAACTTGATCTCATGGTGAACAATCTCTTTCTAAGTCATTTGAGCATATCTTGTGGGAGACAATGACATATTTTCATGATTTTAGTACATAAACAGAAATCTTTAGTTGAAAGCTTCTTAGCTTGTCATGGTATTGAATCTTTATTTTATATGTTTTTGCAAAGTTTCAGTTTCTCATGATAGAATGAGAGAAGGTCATAGTTGTAATGAATAGTGGAAGTTTATACTGATCATCATAGAATTTAAGAAATTTTTATTTATTTTGTATGGTTTATCATTACTTTTAATGTTAATTTCATTCTTTTCTGCACAGCCTTTAAACATTTGTGAAATATCAGATCATCATAAATTCAACAAATTTTTATATGAATGATTTATCATTACGTTAAATGTTTATTTCATTCTTTTCTGCACACCATTTAAACATTTATATGAATACTTGTGAAATAACAGATGTTAATTTCCTAAATGCACCTGTTCTGATACCTTTTGTCAGGTAATGTATTATAAGCATGCATAGAAAGGTAAAAGAATGTGGCTTTATTCAAATATATTCATAGTTACTGGTACCAGTAATGTCCATGGACATCTACATGTAACTTTAAACTTCCTTCGGGAAATAAGTTTGTTCAGTAAAATATAATTTTCATCATATATATAATCAAGTCTTTTATTTAAAACTCATCTGTGATATTACTGGTATATATCAGTTTAGTTATATTTTTTAAATTTTCTATTGCATTTAATTTTACATCAATGTATATACCAGTTTATACATTAATATGTTTTTTTTTTTTTTTACATTTTATAGCTGCAAATAGCTGCATTAATGCTGATGCCTCTAAACAAAATTCACTCACATCCATAGTTACCAGTAGTATTACAATACTAAGATACTAGTAGCCAACTTTAAGTACATGTTCAGGAGTGTGTTTAATACCTCACTTAAGATTCTTTCATTTATATTGAGCTGGTCAGTTTTGAAATGGTTGTGGAAACTAGAGTACCCATTCAGAGAAAACACCGGCTCTTTAAGAGACCCGTGATCTGTAAGCATGCTTTGGACAGCTTGGCCACGAAGGCCCCAACAAAGTTCTGGAGATCTTATGTCATACTTTTGCCATGAGGCTGAATATTTATGTCAGGTTTTTGAAGTTAAAATTAAAATTTTTGGGATAGATTTGATTTGATTTAATGCGGATTTATATCCTAGTCAAGAATATTTCACTTATATCAAGATATCACCAGCTATAGGTGAAGTGGCAAAAATTTTGTCCTTTGCACTGCACATAGGCGATGTGCAGGGAAGGGTTTTTTAATGTGCTTCACTGGACATCAGTTTTTAAAGTTCTATCCATAGGACCCTGTAACTTTCATTTTAAACAAATAATGGCTATGATTTATTGATTGATTGATTGATTAATTGATTGATTGATTTATTTATTTATTTGTTTATTATTTATTTATTGATTTATTTATTTATTTAAGTCCCAGTCAAGAACATTTCACTTATTTGAGACTTCACCAGTTATAGGTGAAGTGGCAAAAATTTTGACCTTTGCAGTTTCCTTAGGACAATGTGCTTGGAGGGTTCTTTATTGTGCCATGCCTGCAGTGACACAGGGCATCAGTTTTTAAGGTCTTATCCAAAAAAACCTAGTGACTTTCATTTCTAAATGCTGAGTGCTTGGCAATAGAGATGTACACCCTGTAGTGCTTCTTGTGCCTGCCGTTTTCAGTGAAATACATGTACATATATCTGAATTTAAAAATCACTTAGTGATATTTGTTACATTATTTCTCTGATTAGCCTTATGTTGTTATAACACCAATAAGTATTGATCAAGTACTTTGTAAGTAGATACTAAATATTTATGTGTCATATTTTAAGGTCACAGTATGACCTTTAACAAGATTGAAGTCATTTTCTAATATGCAGAAGTATATTTAATATATATAGAGGTAATTGTCCTGACTGTGCAAGGTTCCTATCAAGATGTTAAACAAATGTTAATGTTTTGTATATCAAATTTATGCATATCTGTTATGCTCTGTAAATAGGAAAGGTGGTTATGTCCATCCAATTTGGATCTTGTTAAGGGTTAGAAAAAGCAATGTAGAACTTTCAAACTTTGTACCTCTACTAGTATCTAAATAATGTACATGTATAACCAATGATTTATTTTAATGATGTCACATCATTTAGCCTGATGTGCATGCTTGCAATACAATACATGTGCCATGACAATGGTCATGGGCATGGCAAAAAAAAACCAACTTGCATTGCACATTAATGTCAGGGTGTTGTGTCTAGGAAAAATTGTTCAGCGTGAGTTATAATACAAAGTCATGTCTGTTTAAACAAAGCATTAAAACCTAGGTACACATGGAGTCAAAGGTCAAATAAATATTCATGAAGTGGACTGGTCACTTTTTATATAAAAATAAATCATATATAATGTAAACACAAGTGCAATTTGACAGGTCACTTTTGTATATAAAAATAAATCGTATACAATGTAAACCCAAATGCAATTTGACAGGTCACTTTTGTAAGAAAATAAGTAATACATGTAAATTTAAAGTAACGATAAATGTAAGTGCTATTTAACGAGTCTGTTTGACCTTGACTTTTATTCATATTAAATATGATGAATCTTGAGTTTTAGATAAAAACGATACCTTACATTTCCGACATGTTTATATATACAATCTTGTGTATTGATTTTACTGTTAACTGTGTCAGTGTAAATATAGAGATTTTTGTCTCACATATTAACTGTCAGATTTACTGTATAGATTTTAGATGATGATGTCTGTATAGATACAGTTATGTCTAGGGATTCATAGATACATATATTGATGATATTATCCTCACCACATGTATATCTGTCAGGCTTTGATGTACTTGGGTGAGACATTGGTATACTTTAGTGAGACTTTAATAGATCTGCATTACAAAAAAACTAATCTGATAACTTATGTGGATATATGTAGGCTGGGCTGTTACAATCTTCTTTTTTTATAGGGTTGGGCTCTTGGAATTTGACAAGTTTTACAAGGGTTTTATAGAAAAAAGGGTCTAATGGGAAATAATAGGAATGTTTAAATGGCAGTTGATTATTTAATTTTTTTTTCAAATTTTTTAATTAAAAAAATAAAAGATATAAAAAAATAAATAAATAAATAAACACACACCCACACCCACATACAAAATTAGAGGAAAAATACAGGTCTTGAAACTGAGAATTGGAATCCATTTTTAACCCCAAATTCAGAAAACCCACAGTCTTGATATACCGTAGTAGGCAAATCCTATTTAGGCTATAAGCAAGAAAATATGTTTGAGATTTACTTCAATTCTGACTTTTTTCTTGAAAAAATCCAGTGTCATTAATAAATTGCAGCTGATGTTCCTGTATGAATGTTTTGGAGCATATAATAATAATAATAATAATAATAATAATAATTTAAAAAAAAAACAATAAATAATAATTTTATTTAAGTGTTACATTAAAAAAAATCAATATTAACATACATTATTAACATGACATGCTTTTCAAAAAATTTTGTTTGGCCACAAAAGACCTGTGGGACACTGCATAGAAATACATAATTGAGATATATTTTTGCTATTTGTTGATTAAATGATACATATCTAGAAGGGTTCCTTTCACCATTGACAACCCCCCCCCCCCCCCCCCCCCCCCCCCCCAAAAAAAAAAAAAAAAAAAAAAAAATTAATGGTACCAGAAATACTGTTTGTATGCCGACTTGAGCCTTATTTTTAGTATTGAATAGAAAAAAAATTATTCCTTCTTATTCAAGTATGCAACTTGATAGTATATAGGAGTGTAACAATTACAATTACCGGTAATTATTTATTTTATGTATAATGTTAAAAGCATGACTGGCTTACAGAATACTATGGTTTATAAGAAATGTCGCAAGCAAAGATATTTGACAGAAAAAATTAAATGGCCAGACTTTGTTTTAAATAGATAATAAGTAAAATAGATATTGTGTATTTATAAAAAGACACTGCAATGAATATATTCTTTATTCTAAAATATGTACACGTACATGTATATGTTCATGCAATTTTAGACGAATTATTTTTTACCAAAAGTTGATATTTTTAACAAGGTGTGTATTGATTAAGGTTAATGTTTCTGTATGGATGTGACACAATTTGACCTACATAATTATGACACAAAATGTTGTTCACATAATCATGGCACAAGATGTTGCCCACAAAATCATGATACAAAATGTTGCCCACACAATCATGGCACAACATGTGATCCACATAATAATGGCAAAAATGTTGTCTACATTATCATGACACACAATTTGTTCCACATACAATGTAATTATGACACAAAATGTTGCCCACAATTGGTACACAAAATGTTGTCCAGCTAATCATGACACTTAATGCTGTCCACATATTCATGACACAAAATAATGCCCACATAATCATGACAAAATGAATGTGATGAATATGCAAAAAATCACAATTATTACTGTTACATACAGTAATGAAAAAAACAAAATATGTAGGTACATGTAGTAATATATATGTGTATGTACACATGCCAAAGTCATGTGAGCCTTTTCACATAGCATAGCATAGCAGTACCTGGCATATTTGTACCTGTATAAGTTTAAAGTTTTTTTAGCAAAGAAATTGAAATTAGTTACAGTTTATACAAGTAATAGTTGATACCTATTTTCAATTTTCTCCTAAACTACTTGTCAAATCCACTTTAACATTGGTGTTCAGGATCATAAATGGGCTGGCCCAATTCAGATCTTTTCATGGCCCCCAAAAGTGGCATTTAAAATGGAGTCTAGGCTTTGACTATTCTGCCAGTGAATAAAACACGCTGGAATAAGATGATATAGCCCAAAGACTGTAAACATTTGAAAACCTAAAAATTTACGATTTCTATATCAATTTAAGCATGATAATTAAAATTTTGAAACTTTCCAGGTTACCTGTTGTATACTTATGATATAATATGTAATAGCCTCATAATCTCAAATATTTATAATATGCAATCATTAGAATGCAGGAATCTCTGATTATTTTCAAAAAAAGTACCACAGCAGACCCAAGAAAATAGGTTGCTTAAATCAGTTTTAAGGCCACACCAAATTAATTTTTATTTCTACAGATTTTTTTGGGAAAAAAATAGAGGTGAGCGAGCAATTAAAGATTATTATTTATTTTTTTACTAATACACATCTTTCTCCAGGCAAACAAACTTTGAACCAGGCAAGGGGGTACAAACCCCCCCCCCCCCCCCCCCCCCCCACCCACAAAAAAAAAAAAAAAAAAAAAAAAAAAAAAAAAAAAAAAACTTATTGCAGGAAAAGGCAAAAAAGTTTAAATATAACTGATAAAAGCAAAGAATATGTTGTTCTGGCTACACATATAACTCCAGTTCAATATAGCAAATAAAAAATCAACCAAGAGCTGTTTAATAGTAAAATATTGGACAAATGTTGCCTTGATATCTTTAAATGTACACTGAATAGAAAAGAAAAATGGATATGGGATTTAACCGAAAATTTAGACAGCAGAAAACGATTTAAAAATGAAATGAATTTTATTTTTAATTCTAAATTTTAGAAGCGGGCGGATCCGACAAAGTACAAATTAATTTGGCATGGCCTAATGAAATAAATAAACTTTTCTTTTGATTAATAAAGATGAAAACTGATCACATCTTTCTGTATTTCATGATTTTATTTTGTTATTTTATATATTTACAGAGAGTCTATTACTTATCTTTGGAGTTTTATATGGGCCGTTCTTTGTCAAATACAATGGTGAATTTAGGAATACAAAGTTCCTGTGATGAAGCTATGTACCAGGTAAATTCTTAGCATTATTAATGCTACAGTAAAACGTATATGTAACTGTAAAATTTGATACTAGTTTTAACATTTGTATAAGAGGTCTCGCTCTCTGGATTTTTTCATGGCATAAATCTGTCCCTGTACTTCGTGTCTCAATATAAAATATACATGTATCATTTTACTATAAGCTATAGGACATTTTGACTTAAGAGAGTTGGAGCTTTGCCTTTAGCATTTACCAATACTTTATATTTAGTTATTGAATATATGAATATATAAGTGGCATTGATTGTCATGCATACAATTGTGAAAAAAAAGTTCCCTTTTTAAGAACTGATTACCAGTAACTCCTTATTTCATAGATATTTCTATTTCCAGCTTGGCTTAGATATTGAAGAATTGGAGGAAATTGAGGAGGATGCTGGTTTAGGTAATGGAGGCCTTGGACGATTGGCTGCTTGTTTCCTGGATTCCATGGCAACACTTGGTCTGGCTGCTTATGGTTATGGTATCCGTTATGATTACGGGATTTTTGCGCAGAGGATTGATAATGGCTGGCAAGTAAGTAAACAAATGTTGTTTATGTGTCAGTGATTTTGCTATGGTTTTAAAAACTACCTTCCATCTTTCAAATTGGGAAAATTTGGACCCTTTTTATGTCATATTACGCTCAGAATTTTGAAATTCATTGCAAAGATTTTATATTGTGACAATATCTAACATTTTTCTTCTGTCAGAACAGTTTTTGACAACTGGATTTAACTTAAACTATTTGATTGTGTGACACTGTTGCCTTTTGGGGAATTTTAGTTGTCAAATTGGGAAATTTTAGTCTTATTTCTTAAGGGGAAACTACCTTTATTCGGTAGTAATTTTAGGCAAACAAAACCACTGGATGTAATGTTTTCATCAGCAATTATTCAGCTGTTTGTGATGGGAGCAAAGTTATGAATTTCTTTGGAATAATCTAAGTTCATGTATGCAAGTGATGGTCAAGTGTGTAGTATGACATGCCATCTACTAACATGCACTCAGGGTAATTTTTGATAAAGTGCTAACTCACCGAGTTAGTATGCCACAGACAAGCATACTTCTTCTCCAGTCTATTACCCTGGCACTGGGTGAACCTATTTTTTTGGTCCTCAGTGTCAGCACTAAAGCCTGCATTTGCCCATCACAGAGCATCTCGTGCCTAGGTTCAATCTAGCTTGGGCAGATCCTAGTATAAGAAAGTTTTTCATTTAACTTACAGCATGTAAATTATTTTCAGTGGTATCAAAAAAACGTGATGCATTGAAAATTAATGATATATATACATGTGTACTTGTATATATTTATGTAATGTTTCTCTTTTATAGGTTGAAGATCCAGATGAATGGCTTCGTTACGGTAACCCTTGGGAGAAAGCACGTCCAGAATATGTATTACCTATTAACTTTTACGGAAGAGTTGTAAAGACTGAATCTGGATCTAAATGGGTGGATACACAAGTAAGAATTTTCTTGTCTCTCTTGTTCCTTAAGAGAGCTCATTATCTTTGTGACTTGTCAATTATGATTCATTGCTGGGTGTAACTGGATTTGGGTTTTATGAATTTCATTATCTGTTCAGGAGTTTATTACCTAAATTACAATTGAATGCCTTATATAAAACAATGAAATAAATATCTACCTTATCCTATCAATCATTATGAATTGTTCTGTTTTATGACAATGATACATGTATTTGGATATAAAAAATACAGTAAAACATATTTGTCAATACATTTTAAAAAAAATATGTCTACTTTTTGATTTTTTTTTCCTGAAACGTAAAATCAAGCAAAGTGGTTTAGATGATAATGACACTTTTTGGCCCCTAAAATTAAGTGATATCAAACTTAATTGAAACATGGTCAAAAGCTAATGTTGGGTACCACAGGAAATTTTGTTCTGCAGATTACCATTTCATTCTAACAAATACCATGGTATCTGATATGTAAAGCACCATTACTACACTCCACTCCACTCAGTCTGTCATTTTGACCTGTGCTGTAATACACACATTTCTAAACACATGACTAAGGACTTTGTCAATGAATTTTAGAAATTTTTATTTCTTTGTATTTTTATACGGCGTATTATGGGATCACCCTTGGCGGGCGGGCGGGCGTCCGGGCGGGCGGATGGGCGGGCGGGCGTACTGGCGGCGGGTTTGTCCGGCCCATAACTCTGACATCTATGGTCAGAATGACTTGAAACTTGGTATGCTTACTTACCACGATGATGCATGTGCAGTGCTCAGGAACCGTAACTCTAGCTTCCTTAATTTCTGAGTTATTCCCCTTTGAATGCTGTTAGCATGTTTGTCTGGATCATAACTTTGACATCTATGGTCAGAATGACTTGAAACTTGGTATGCTTACTTACCACGATGATGCCAAGTGCAGTGCACAGGAACCGTAACTAGCTTCCTTAATTTTTGAGTTATTCCCCTTTGTGTGCTGCCAGAGTATGCGGCGGGTTTGTCTGGCCCATAACTCTGACATCTATGGTCAGAATGACTTGAAACTTGGTATGCTCACTTACCACGATGATCTGAAGTGCAGTGCTCAGGAACCGTAACTCTAGCTTCCTTAATTTATTCTACCAGGGAGCATATACACATAGAGTTGTAGGCTGAAGAACTTGCTGTCTTTGAAACAACCCATTATACTAGAGATTACCTCAATTTTGTGATGAAGGTTACAAGAACATGATGGTAAAATTATATAAATGGTGTGGCTGGTGGTAAGTCTATTTTGTTACTGAAAATAATACCAAAATCTCAATAATTACTATTGTTTTTTATTGTACTTGTTGACTTGTGCACTGCATTTTGTATCATTGTGATGAATAATTGAATTGACTTATTGATTATGAACAGCTCATATAAACTGTATAAGTCCCTTTAGTTCATAATAAACAAAATATCCACATAAATGACT
The DNA here is from genome assembly GCA_029721355.1 of Tegillarca granosa. Classification (NCBI taxonomy): domain Eukaryota; kingdom Metazoa; phylum Mollusca; class Bivalvia; order Arcoida; family Arcidae; genus Tegillarca; species Tegillarca granosa. Next base: position 23,152,823 of record CM056595.1, read on the forward strand.
TGCAGATTTGACGGGCGTATCATGCTCTGCCATGCGGAACTCTTGTTTTTTCATATATTGAAATTGGTTAACAAGTCATAATTGATTCTAAATGATTTAACTCAATTGAAAATCTTCTTTCTTTTTTTTTTTGGATCGTTAATTTCTGTAATTTTGCTAAAATACCAAATATAGTACATGTACTATGTTTAATGATTTGTTGTAATTTGGCTGAAATACCAAATATAGTACTATGTTTAATGATTTATTGTAATTTCGCTGAAATACCAAAGTGTATTGTGTTTACCAATTTATTATAATTTCGCTGAAGTACCAAAGTGTTCTATGTTTACCGATTTATTGAAAATGAAGTGGTACACTTTAAATTTTGATGTGTAATGTTTTTATTTTTATATTGTAGGTTATATTTGCCATGCCTTATGACAGCCCTGTACCAGGATATGGTAACAACACCGTAAACACGATGAGGTTATGGTCTGCCAAAGCTCCAAATAGCTTTAATCTTAAGTTTTGTAAGCAATAGTTCTTGTTTTGTGTTTGATACATAGGAGAGAATATGAGAGATTGTGGTTTGTAATGTTGTTTAATGTCACATCAGCAATTTTTTGGCTATTTTCAATGAGTTGAGTTGAGTAATGGTGTTTAACATCCCAGTCAAGAATATTTCACTTATATCGAGACGTCGCCAGCTATAGGCGAAAGTGCAGAAATTTTGCCTGTGCGTTGCGCTGATGGCATTATACAGCAGAGTTCTTTATTGTGCCACGCCCTGACACGGGACCTCGTTTATTTTAAGTTCCCATCCGAAAGAATCGTGACTTTCATTTCCTAATGCTGAGTGCTTGGCGAAAGAACAGTCACTACCCACTTTCAAGTCTTGGGTCAGAGCCGGCTGGGGTTCGAACCCATGACCTCTCACTTATGGAGCGAGCACTCTACCAACTGAGCTACCACAGTGGTCTATTTTCAATAAGAGCAAGGTTACTACAAACAAGTTTATATATGTGTGAGATGTGCAGGTGTGTATTATGGTCTGGGTTCTACTACTACACACCCAGGGTGACTTTTTGTTAAGGTGCTAGTACACAAAGTCAGTATGCCACCAATGATCATTCCACTCCTAAGTCACATTATCCTGACACAGGGTTAAACAGTTGATTCTCTGTCCTCCAGAAGCAAAGTTCCAGGAGAGAGAGAGAGAGAGAGAGAGATTCATTTAAAATTTCAAATGCCCATTTCATGGACTTACCTTGTTGGTTATACAGAGTCATTTATAATCAACCCAGGTCCGTTTTCAGAGGGGGTGCAAGGGGTGCAACTGCACCCCCTTTGAAAACCGTTAAGCACTGTAAAAGCCTCGGTAAAAATCATTTACCACTATTAAACCCTTAAAAATTGTTTTGAAAACATTAATTTTGATTAATTTCAAACATTTAGATACATCATATTTGATAATTAATTGTTCATTAAAATACTCCAAATTGCACCATTTTGCATTTCACTTTCAAAAGTTTTATGGGGGAGCATGTCCCCAGACTCCCACCCCCCTAGTGAGGTGCATCATTTGTGTGTGCGACAACATTCTTCAAAATCGCACCCCCTTTCTAAAATACCTGCCTACGGGCCTGCAACCACAACTCAGAAGTAATTATTTTCTCCATCTAAAAGTGACCTAATGAACTATTCCATGTGGCAATGAACCCTACATAAATAGGAAAGTACAGTTTTGTGATAAAATATTAGTGTATATATGTATGTCATTAATAGAATCTCTCTTCGTTTTGTATTACAGTCAACAATGGTGAATATATTGAAGCAGTTTGCCAAAGAAACTATGCAGAAAATATTAGTAGAGTGCTTTATCCTAATGATAATGTATGTATGATACACAGAAATCTCTTAATGACTTTATTTTAAATTATAGGAAAACACAATGTAGATTAGGTCAACATTATTTTAACATATTTAAATATTTTAAGTGTAAAAGGGCCTCAGTGGCCAAGTGTTCTAAAATGCACAAAAAATCACAATATTTATTCAAATGCAATACCATCACCCTCAAAAAAAGGGAAAAAAACATACATGACATGTGAAAATTGTCATTTTTCATCATTGGAATACTAATAAGTATTTAAAAGTACAGGTCAGGTTTGATTTTTTTGGTACAACTCTTTTGTAGTTCTTGAGTGTCTGTGGTTAGGGGTATTGTACATGCTTATCACTGCTCTTGTTTGCTTTTGTTCAATTTAATATGCTAAAATGTAGAACTTTCATTTGATAAAAAAATAAATCTGTGGATTAGTTTAGTCTGATGTCATTGATGATGATAAAAATTTCAAACAAAATTTGTAAAGTTAATGAACATTAATGACTACATGACTGCTATGTTTTGGCTTTTTCAGGTGAAACAATAAAAATTGTTTACATTTGTACATTCTACTTAATGATTTGATAAAGATTAAAGAATAAAACTTTTATCAAAGTTATAGAATTGAACATTGACATCCAAATGCCTGTTTTTTTTTTTGGTTTTTAGCTCACCTGAACTGAAAGCTCAGATGAGCAATTGCTATCCATCTTCGTCCGTCATGCGTCGTCCGTCGTGCGTCGTGCGTAAACTTTTTACATTTTAATCTTCTCCTCCAAAACCACTGGGCCAAATTTAATGAAACTTGGTTACCATCATGCCTGGGTAAAGCCCTTTCAGATTTGCACAAATGAAGGAGTTATGTCCCCTTGGGGCCCCATAAAGGGGGAAATAGTGAAAAACCTTAAAAATCTTCTCCTCTGAATCTACAAGAGATATACCTTAGTTATTTCATTTATAACATCCTTAGGTCATCTATTTTCAGATTTGCACAAATGGTAGCCATGGGGCTCAAAATGGGGAAATTGTAAGGCACTGAGTGGGGAAATTGCTAAAAATTATATATTTGTCACTATATCTTGAAAACTATTAACTTTTTGTATAGGCATGTATATTAAAATATTGTAGGTATTGACATGAAGATTATTTTGACATATGGTTTAAGGTCATATGTTCAAAGGTCAAGGTCTCAGCTGTAAAAGAAGACTTAAATTGCTAATTGTCTTGAAAACTGTTAACTTTTTGTATAGGCATGTATATTAGAATATTGTTGGTATTGACATGACAATCATTTTGATATATGGTTCAAGGTCATATGTTGAAAGGTCAAGGTCACAGCTGCAAAATAAGACTTAAATTGCTAATTATCTTGAAAACTATTAACTTTTTGTATAGGCATGTATATTAGAATATTGTAGGTATTGTGACAAAGATCATTTTGATATATGGTTCAAGGTCATATGTTGAAAGTTCAAGGTCACAGCTGCAAAATAAGACTTAAATTGCTAATTATTTTGAAAACTATTAACTTTTTGTATAGGCATGTTTATTAGAATATTGTAGATATTGCGACAACGATCATTTTGATATATGGTTCATAGTCATATATTGAAAGTTCAAGGTCACAGTTGCAAAAGAAGACTTAAATTGCTAATTAACTTTAAAACTATTAACTTTTTGTATAGGCATGTATATAAGAATATTGCAGGTATTGCGACAACGATCATTTTGATATATGGTTCAAGGTCGTATGTTGAAAGGTCAAGGTCACAGCTGCAAAAGAAGACTTAAATTACTAATTATCTTGAAAACTATTAACTTTTTGTATAGGCATGTATATTAGAATATTGCAGGTATTGCGACAACGATAATTTTGATATATGGTTCAAGGTCGTATGTTGAAAGGTCAAGGTCACAGCTGCAAAATAAGACTTAAATTGCTAATTGTCTTGAAAACTATTAACTTTTTGTATAGGCATGTATATTAGAATATTGTAGGTATTGCTTAAGCAATCATTTTAAGATATTGTTCAAGGTCATATGTTGAAAGGTCAAGGTTACAGCTTCAAAAGAAGACTTAAATTGCTAATTGTCTTGAAAACTATTAACTTTTTGTAAAGGCATGTAAATTAGAATATTGTAGGTATTGCGAAAAAGATTATTTTGATATATGGTTCAAGTTCACAGCTGCAAAATAAGACTTAAATTGCTAATTATCTTGAAAACTATTAACTTTTCGTATAGGCATGTTTATTAGAATATTGTAGGTATTGCGACAACGATCATCTTGATATATGGTTCATAGTCATATGTTGAAAGTTCAAGGTCAAGCTGCAAAATAAGACTTAAATTGCTAATTATCTTGAAAACTATTAACTTTTTGTATAGGCATGTATATTAGAATATTGTAGGTATTGCAACAAAGATCATTTTGATATATGGTTCAAGGTCATGTGTTCAAAGCTCAAGTTCACAGCTGCAAAATAAGACTTAAATTGCTAATTATCTTGAAAACTATTAACTTTTCATATAGGAATGTTTATTAGAATATTGTAGGTATTGCGGCAACGATCATCTTGATATTTATATGGTTCATAGTCATATGTTGAAAGTTCAAGGTCACAGCCTCAAAATAAGACTTAAATTGCTAATTATCTTGAAAACTATTAACTTTTTGTATAGGCATGTATGTTAGAATATTGTAGGTATTGCAACAAAGATCATTTTGATATATGGTTCAAGGTCATATGTTGAAAGTTCAAGTTCACAGCTGCAAAATAAGACTTAAATTGCTAATTATCTTGAAAACTATTAACTTTATATATAGGCATGTTTATTAGAATATTGTAGGTTTGGCGACAACGATCATTTTGATATATGGTTCATAGTCATATGTTGAAAGTTCAAGGTCACAGCTGCAAAATAAGACTTAAATTGCTAATTATTTTGAAAACTATTAACTTTTTGTATAGGCATGTTTATTAGAATATTGTAGGTATTGCAACAACGATCATTTTGATATATGGTTTAAGGTTATATGTTCAAAGCTCAAGGTCATATCAACATAGGAATACTAAAATTATTAATTATCTTTTAAAGTTTCTGTACTTAATATATTTTCTATTGCACTTTGCAAACAATATTGGACATATCTTCAGGTGAGCGTTAAGGCCCATGGGCCTCTTGTTTTTTTTTTCTCTCTTCCTTTTCAGTTGAGATGGCAAAAATTGTTCACCTTTGTACACTCTTATTATAGTTTTATAAAGACTTGATTATGCCATTGTAGGTATTTGAAGGCAAAGAGCTGAGATTGAAACAAGAATACTTCCTTGTAGCTGCTACACTTCAGGATATTGTTCGTAGATTTAAGTCATCCAAGTTTGGAAGCCGGGATCCAGTACGCCGTTCATTTGAAACATTTCCAGATAAGGTAAAAATTATGAAGAATTTTTTTCTCTTAACATGTTTCAGGGTTGTCTTTTACGTTTAAAGACAGAAAATAAGATAGCAGTGGGTGTCAATAAGTTTAAAAGGCAAGTGAAGCAATAGTTGATAGAAGAAAATTTACAGGATCTTCCCAATTCTCCCATTTTAATAATAATGGTAGTGAGATGGTAATTTTTGTTGAGCCTGGCATCGCCATAAGGTGAGATTTAGGTGTTACCTTTCCTGTGTCGGCAGTGACAGTGGCATGTCAAAATGTGAAAGGTTTATGTTATATTAATGTATTTTCTCCTAAATCAAAAACTAACCAGGCGAGACATTTAAATCCATGGAATTCTTGTATTTACATGTATGTGCCCTTTTAGGTTTGAAAAAATTAAAAACATTATACATGTACATTTATTTATTTAGTTTTTATAGGTTGCCATACAACTCAATGATACACATCCATCTTTAGCTATTCCAGAACTCATGAGAATGCTTGTAGATATTGAAGGTCTTCCATGGGAAAAAGCTTGGGAAATTACCGTCAAGACATGTGCTTATACCAATCATACAGTTCTACCTGAAGCCCTGGAGAGATGGCCTGTATCTCTACTAGAGAACCTTCTACCTAGGCATTTAGAAATTATCTATTACATCAATCACCTTTTCCTACAGGTATGATAACCTTATTTGTTTTTACATTTTTAGTGTTCTGTAAATCAGGAAATTTTTCGTGTCAGTCAATTTTCATGAGTATTTTCATTTGAAGATATTTTCATGCCTCTATTTTCATGTCATCAGATTATGGCTAGTACAAATGCAAGTGAAAAATAGAATGTAAGCAAAAGTCTTATTTTTGTGCTTTGTCACCAATTTAGCGACTTGCTAATTTTTATAATTTCTTACTTCAAAATACTGATTTTAGTTTATATTTTTGCTTCAAAATTTTCATCAATTTCATTATAAGCTTATTTTTTCTGATGAATGTTTCATAAACAATTAGTTTCAAATTTTACTGTTGGCTATTCATTGACCTACTTTTCTGGAGTTGAAGCTAACCTTGCAAATCTAGGCAAAAATAAAACAGACATGAAAATTTTCTGATTTACGGTACGTAAAAAGGTATTCACATTTACATGATGGCATAAACAAATTATCGGATTGTGTATAGATTTAGTCAAATCATTTACACAATACAATTTTCCTGCACACAAATTAAAAGCTGAAACAAATGTTCAAATATTCTAATACAAAAAAAATTTGAAGGTATTCGGATGGTAAATTGGTATTTGAATGTTCGTTCCAAGAAGGGTCAGTAAATAATTCAAATTTTCAAATGAGCTTAATAACATCTTGGAGAATAAATTTGTCAAAATTAAATAGGAATTTTTGTTTGATATTTATTTAATAGCAACAAACAGCATACAGATGTTTCCTTCATTTATTTAACCAAACAATCAGCAAAATGTCGAGGAAAAGAATCTTCAGTATAACAAATCCTATGATTAGACTTCAGTTTGTTTACTTCCTGCCATTACATCATTTGCTTTTTAACATGATTATTGCCCTTGAATTTTCTAATATGTGTATTTTAAAGGAAAGTGGTTTTCAACAATTTTTCGGGTTAAGGTGAAAACCAGGGCTCCACAAACGCCGGTAAGCTTAATCGGCGATAGGCCAAGGGTACATCAACCCCACCCCACCCCCTTCCTCTCAACGATCGGCAATGAGTATCCCCACCCACACCCGTCCCGGATCAATTTTCTGTTTTTGTTTTTTAATAAACACAAGAAAGAAATAAACATTAAAATTTTTATTTGAAAATATGGTGTTAACATACTGCTTTTTATCTTTCCATAACTGTCCAGTCGTTGGCAATGCAACAAAACATCAATAAACAGTTAAACTGAATTATGTTTGGTACATCGAGATATCTGTCGTTTTCATTATAAATTATAAGTTGATGTGTGACAATGTCGCATATACAGAAAAATGTTCACAAATATCACTTATTAATATCTTGCAAAAATCCCATCACTCGTAACTTAAAATAGGTCGACATATAACAGATACAAAAACCACGTGTAATGCCGTGATCATGTTGTTGTTGGTAACTCAAAAAAAAAAAAACGGTCGTTATCAATCTGGTCAGTTCTTGTCTATAGAATACAAGGGCGGTTATTAACTATCTATAAACTGGATCGATCAGGCACGTGTATGTGTTTGTATACTCTAGTAGAAACGATGTGAACAGGTGAAGCCATTAGTAATCAATTAACTTGTAAGGTATTAGGTAATTACCTGTGAATAGGGAAGTTCAGTGAATCGTGACACTGTCCTGAGTAATTTTAATTAGTAACAGGCCGGTATTAAAGAATTTGTGATCAGATTTTGTCTTACTATTATGGGGAAAAAAGCCGATTCGGATATTTTTCAATCGACTTTTTTAAGTTTGAATCGGCGTTTTTTTGCCAGAAATCAGCGTTTGTGAAGGCCTGGTGAAAACATGTACGTCACATGATTTTCTGCTTACATGGTCGCAACCATTAAATTTGGGTTTTATTTGGAAGAATAATAAAAATGCAATGGTTTTGATATCATCAAGTAGTTCAGGCCTTAGATAGAATTTTTAAATGCTACTCAGCAGAGTGCCTAGTTAAAGAAGAAAACCACTCGTCACTTGGAAATTTAACTCGGCACAGTCACTACATGAAAACGAGACTTTCTTCTCTTAAGTACCACCAGAGCTTGTACAAATAAATAATGTTTTCTGACTTTCTTCATAGGTTTTTCATGAACTTTGGATTTTTCACTTTAAATAACCAGTAACTTTCATTAAACAGTAACTTTCATTTTGAAGTGGCAGGTTTAGAAATGCTTCCATCTTTAACTGGTTTGTTATCAGGATCAGCGGTAGTCTAACTAGTGTCTTTGAAAACTTCTTTATCAGCTGTTTCATCCTTTTTGTCTTTAGAAAGTTATACAAAACAGTTTGTTTACTTTTATTTGACATACTTAATGTACCAACAAGTATTCAACACTCAGAACATCGGTTGGATTTTACATACACTAAGTTAATTCCAAATGTGAAACAATAGGTTTGCACATGTGATGCAAACGTTTAAATGATTTTGTTGATTGACGCTTGTAACAGAACAGCCGATGTCTAGAAAGGGGCTTGTTACAATTGACCTCCTTATACAAGATTTTCCCGACAAACACTATATTATCTGTTGTTTATTAATTGCAACAAGCCCCTTGATGTATATGTCTGATAAATTTAACTTGGCACTGTGACGAGTGGTAGTAACATTATCACTTGTCCAAGTACACATTTCACTCATCAGGACGAGTGAAAAATTGAAGACCTGTTATCAAATATCACCTTTTTTTATAGGAAGTCAATAAGAAATTTCCAAATGATCCAGGAAGGATGGGTAGAATGTCACTTGTAGAGGAGTTTGGAGAAAAACGTATCAACATGGCTTATCTGGCCATTGTAGGTTCCCATGCTGTTAATGGTGTAGCTGCAATTCATTCCAATATTATTAAATCTGATACGTAAGTTTATGCAATACTTTACAAGCATGTGTGCTCACATAAATTTTATTTTTTCTCAGAAACTTAAACTAAAAGATGACAGTAATTTGACTGTTTTTTCTTTTTTTTTTTTTTTTTTTTTTTTTTTTTTTACTATAAATAGAAACAGTAGATGAATGATTAACAATGTACATATGTGTTCATGGATTTTTAATATAAGTTCCATATACATGTATAGAATAAGTTGTAAAATCATTTCATGTATGTAAAACAAAATTCTTTAAGGTACTTTCCATTGCAAATAAAGGGTGATAATGATGTTTTACATCTTTTTATTTTGTGTTTTATCATGCTCTTCAATTTTCCTTTTTTTATGAATAGAAAAATATAAAAACACTTTTATCTAAAAAAAATAAAATAAAAAAACAAACATGTACATGTATACTTTTTTAAAAAAAGAATAAAAATTGACATGCATTCTTGACTTAAAAGATTATATTATCTCAATTGACAGATTTAAGGACTTTTATGAGATGTACCCAGATAGATTCCAGAACAAGACAAACGGCATAACACCACGAAGATGGTTGCTGTTGTGTAATCCTGGTCTGTCTGATGTTATTGCTGAAGTAAGTATAATAGTTTTAGTAGCAGCATAAGTAGCAACTTGTATAAACCCTTTAACTTATGGAACAAACAGACTCAATATACAGCCTTTCTAACTCTTTTTCATATTGTATGACTGATTTTGTTTCATCGTAAAAATTAAAAATATGAGATTGTACTATCAAAATCATCATTGGTATTGTAGTAATGTAATTTTATAGATAGAAATTGAATTTGAATAAGGCAGTTGAAATTCATATCAGCAAGTCGGAAAAAATCCATGAAGTCTATGAATTGCATTCATTTCATGATCAAATTTACTGTATGGTATTTATACATTTTTTTAAAATTCAAATATGTTAATTAGATAACATATATATTTATTGTTTTTAATTTGCAGAAAATAGGTGAAGCCTGGGTTACTGATTTATACCAACTGAAGAATCTCAAAAAATTTGTAAATGAAGAATCTTTTCTCCGAGCTGTGATGAAAGTCAAACAGGTCTGAAATACATAGAGAAAGTTTAAATACTTTTGGCTGTCATTGTTAAATTTGAATGTTAAAAAAAATGGCAAATACATGTATGATTTTCCTATAAATAGTCTCAATGACTATGGCTACTGTAAATTTGGATTTCTGTTTCTTTTATGTGTCTGATTGAATGATGAAGCACTAGCTTTGCCAAACCCTTATCAACTATGCTGATTATTCTAATGCAAATTTCCCTATAGTTAGTTTTTACTTGTGATTTAAGCATACATTAATTTTTTTGGTATGCTATAAGATGACCATTGCAAATGCAAGGGAAATGTATCAAGACATTTACCTTTTTTATTTTCTGTTACTTTTGCATATTTTCATGGAAATAAGATGAGGTGAAATTTTAATGATTTATAATTTCAAAAGTGACACACTAGCTTTAAATGCATTCCCATGTCAGTGAGTTTCAACTTCAACTTGCCCTTGCAAAGTCCAGAATATTTCAAGTCATACTCCTGACATAAGCATTAGTCTTAAGTAAGTTTCAATAGGTAAAGAAATATTTTGAAATACTGGTTGTGCAGGTGAGCTACAATGTCCTTTTGACAGCTTCTGATAATGATACTTCGTATATTACAGGAAAACAAGATGAAGTTGGCTGCCTTCATCCAACAGACGTACAATATAAGTGTTAATTCAGCTTCCATGTTTGACATCCAAGTTAAACGTATCCATGAGTATAAAAGACAATTACTGAATTGCTTCCATATCATGACACTGTACAATCGCTTGAAGAAAGATCCAAACATGGCATTTGTACCTCGCACAATAATGATCGGAGGAAAGGTAAAAGTTTAAACATAGTTAAGCAACATTTATGAATACTTTTTTCTTCACTGACAACATTTAAACTTGTCAATATTGAGTCTACATATGTACATGTATCTTTATACATGTACAAAGTATAAAGAACCTCGATCCAAAGTTTAAGGAAAATTGTTAGAGAATTGAAAAGCTTCCAGTATCTAAAGTGTTACCCAAAATGTTCCCCAGTATTCACATTTAGCCATAGCTCTAAAAAGTAATCCCTCTAAATCCAATATTTGCTCAAAGTGCTCAAGTGCCCTATTGTGATGGGTCTTTGTCCGTCATGCAATGTGCGTTATCCGTCTTGCATCATGCATCAACTTTTGATTGTTAACACTCCTGAGGCCACAATTTGAGTGCAATCTTAAACTTTTTTCAGAATGATCCTCTTGACAAAAGCTAGCTCAAGTTCTTATATGGGCCATATTGGGTCAATAAGTAGGTCACTAGGTCAAATTATGTAGAAACCTTGTTAACACTCCTGAGGCCCCAATTTTAGTCCAATCTCCATCAAACTTAGTCAGAATGATCTTCTTGACAAAAGCTAGCTCAAGTTCCTCAATGGGCCATATTGGGTCAATAAGTAGGTCACTAGGTCAAATTATGTAGAAACCTTGTTAACACTCCTGAGGCCCCAATTTTAGTCCAATCTCCATCAAACTTAGTCAAAATGATCCTCTTGACAAAAGCTAGCTCAAGTTCCTCAATGGGCCATATTGGGTCAATAAGTAGGTCACTAGGTCAAATTATGTAGAAACCTTGTTAACACTCCTGAAGCCCAATTTTAGTCCAATCTTCATCAAACTTAGTCAAAATGATCCTCTTTACAAAAGCTAGCTTGAGTTTGTATATGGGTCATGTTGGGTCAATAAGTAGGTCAGGAGGTCAAATAATAGGAAAACCATGTGAACACCCCTGGGACCCCAATTTTAGTCCAACTTCATCAAACTTAGTCAGAATGATCCTCATGACAAAAGCTAGTTCAAGTTAATATATCGATCATGTTAGGTCAAATTTAAGAAAAACCTTGTTAACACTCCTGAGGCCCCAATTTTAGTCCAATCTGCATCAAACTTAGTCAGAATAATGCTCTTGACAAAAGCTAGCTCAAGTTTGTATTTGGGCTGTGTTGGGTCAAAAAGTAGGTCACTAGCTCAAAATATAGGAAAAATCTCTTTTAAGAATAGAAGCTCTAGTTTGCCAATATCAAGCTGAGTGTACATCATTTTCAAATGAGTGTCCAGGGCCTTCAAATCCCTCTTGTTATGTATTAGGCTTGAAAAGTGATAAAAATGTTAGTCCTTTAACAGGCTCCATCTGCTTTGTAGATTTTTTGAACAATGATTTATATTTCATAAAAAATTGTTTAGCTGTTTCAAACTTGTGTAAAAAGATTCAAGACATCTGCTTCATAATGAAAATAATAAAAATTTCAGGAAAAAAATATATGACTTTTTTTTTTCTTTGAGCCAAAAAAGATAAAAGTTAACAATTGGCTAGATTGATGATCAATATTACAATCACTGTATAATCTATAATAGCTCATTTAAGGCAAATTAGTCCTAGTATGTGGATTCTCACATATCGCAGAAATTTATATATGATGTACATCATAAACCATCATGACCTGTTTATTGGTTTCCCTTATTACAGGCAGCACCAGGTTATCATGTAGCCAAGCTTATCATCAAGCTTATAACCTCTGTTGGGAAAGTGGTCAACAATGACCCTATAGTTGGAGACAGGCTCAAAGTAGTCTACCTTGAGAATTACCGAGTATCCCTTGCTGAGAAGATCATACCAGCCGCCGATCTGAGTGAGCAGATTTCAACAGCTGGTACCGAAGCTTCTGGAACAGGAAATATGAAATTTATGTTGAATGGTGCTCTGACTATAGGAACACTAGATGGTGCTAATGTAGAAATGAGGGAGGAAATGGGACCTGAAAATATCTTTATATTTGGTATGACAGTAGAAGAAGTAGAGGAACTGAAGAAGACAGGGTAAGCAAATAATAATTTGTCCCAGGCTTACAGTTTCATCAAGTTCTTATTTATTCCAGTCTAAATAGTGTGAAGTTACAGACTACAAGATTCCATTTCAGATAGGATTTTAGTCAGTAACAAGCTTGCATCCAGTACCATTCCTTTTAAGCCGTGAGGATTAATATGAGTGGCCTAAAACTCCATTTTGCAGATCACATGGCCTCTAACCATCTAGGTTCAAATCCTGCTTGGGCAGATCCTAGTGTAAAAAAAAAGTTGCTTATTCACTTTCCACAGGTCAGCGGTTTTCTCAGACACTTTCCTCCATATTCCAAGCCTTTATATAAGTAAAAGAATTTTGACTTGGGTGTAATACTACAATACTCTTTTCGACTCTTAAAGCTCATTTAACTGGAGCTATATGTGTAAATGTCTGGCTCAAGGACACAGCAAACTTCTGGCTAAGTTTGAACTCTTTGTACATGTATTACTGGTTGTTAGTGAAAGACATGTTCATGAAAGTATATTGTTCAATCTAAAGATTCATATTTTGTATATATTAAATACAAATGTGTTAATGATGTGAAGTGGTATGCTTGTCTGTCTTGGTAAATACAGATGTAAATGACAACAAACTCAACTTTTGGGAATTATGAATTATGATGTCACACACACATTTTTTTTTTTTTTTTGATGGCATTCATATTTGCAGTGAAATGTTCTTCTGTTGGAATCATTGTGTTTGTGGTAGGAAGTTGTGTATAATTTTCATAGATATCAAATAAACTTGCATTAAGTTTAGTATTTTTACTTGCTAGAGTCTAGTTGAAATTGATATGCCAAACTGCATTTATCATGGAAGATCCCTGCACTTATTAAAAAGTTGTTGTTATGGGGAATTTACACTATGAAAAACAAGGAAAATGGTAAATTCTTTTGTGCATTTGACATAATGTGTCACCAAGAACATCTCTTTCTGCATGAATTTCCTGTTTTTGACATGTAAAAACCCCATAGAAGCAAGTTTTCTTTTCTCAGAAATGTTATACTGGTAGTCCTCTAGTAAGTGAAAAATACCAAACTTACTAGTAATTCAAGTTATCTGAATTTTCTATGAAATTTTTTACATAATTTTCTGTCACAAACACAGTAACTCCAACAGTAGAAAATGACTTAAATGCAAACACAAATTTTACATTTAATGAACTTGAAGGCATAAAGGACAACACCATGCAATAAAGCTGGTACACTTTAAATATAGATATACACATGTACTGGTTTATACATTTTTTAAGTCAGTTATTCATTTTTTGTTTTGATTCAGTGCAATTTTTTGGGCAAAATAGTGTCCTTCTCATAAGGGAATTTTAACCCTTTATGTTTTAAATATGGATTTCCTTACTTTGAGATTGTCTCGGAGGCTGAGTGGTTAGAGCATCTGTCTGGAAAGCAGGAGGTCATGGGATTGAACCCTATCCAGGTCATACGAAAGAGATACTATTTCCTGGCCTTGCACTTGGCATTTAGAAGACAGAGTATTGACTGTTTCACCCAGTGTCTGGATAATGTGACTAGGGAAGTGGTTTGCTTATTTGTTAGAAGACAGAGTATTGACTATTTCACCCAGTGTCTGGATAATGTGACTAGGGGAAGTGGTTAGCTTGTTTGTAGAATACTGACTTTGCAAGTTAGTCGCCTTACTTGTAATGCATTTTGATCATTTCTTAACTTGCGTGTTTGAGTTAAGATAAACTAATGCAATATCCAGAGTTAAGTGTCTGCATCCCAAATTATGTTTTTTTTCTTTTTATCACACTAATGCAGAATTCTGTCATTTCTAGCTGTATTTCTGACAGTTCTTGGTTTCTTTTTTTTTCAGATACAACCCAGCAGAATACTATGCTAAAAATCCAGAGCTGAAACAAGTGCTAGATCAACTCAACAGTGGCTATTTCTCACCTGAAGATCCAAATATGTTTAAAGATCTCTACAATAACTTGATGGTTCATGGGGACAGGTAAATAGCAATCTATCATTATTAGCTCAACTGGCTATAGCCAGCTGAGCTTATGCCATGGTTTTGCATGCGTCCGTGTGTCCGTGCGTGCATGCGTAAACTTTAATCTTCTCCTCTGAAACCACTGGGCCAATTGGGACCAAATTCGGTGTGGAAGGTCCTTAGGTGGAGTAGACTAAGTTTGTACCAGGCGACCCCGCCCTGACATCCAAGATGGCCGCTGTTACTATAAATAGCAAAAACACATAAATAGCCATTGTTGAGTCAATTTTTAACCGTTTTTGTTCAAATTTGAAATGTAGAGAGTAGATAGTGGGGCATTCAATATATGTAACGGGTTTTTCTGAGAAATTTTTCGTTAACCTGATTTTTACGAATTATGCTAATGAGGTGTAATATTAAATCAATTCTTCTCCTCTGAAACCACTGGGGCAATTTGAACCAAATTTGGTGTGGAAGGTTGGCCTGACTTAAGTTTGTAACAGACAATCTTGTCCAACACTCAAGATGGCTGCTGTTACTATAAATAGAAAAAACACTAAAATTGCCATTGTGGATCCATTTTTCAACCAATTAAGCTCAAATTTGAAATATACAAAGTATATCGTGAGGGATTCAACATAATTAACTGGTTTTTATGGAAAATTTTTTGTTGACCTGATTTTCAAGAATTATGCATAAGGTGTAATATTTAGCGAAATCTTTGAAAATCTTCTCTTTTGAAACCACTGGGCCAATTGGAATGAAATTTTATGTGGAAAGTCCAAATGTCGGCCTGACTAATGGTTGTACCTGGCAACCTGGCCTGACATCCAAGATGGCCGTCATAACTAAAAATAGAAAAAAAAAACCCAAAATTACCATTGTTGATCTTTTTTTCCACAAATTGAGCTCAAATTTTAAATATAGAAAGTATACTGTGTAGGATTTAAAATATATAATGTTTTTTTCTGAGAAAACTTTTATTGACCCAAGCTTAAGCTGATAAACCAATTATGATAACCACATTACATTGTCTTACAGGCGCCACAATGGCCTGAGTGGTTTTAAGAATTCGATGTTACGAATCACAGCACCTTTCACCCCTGACATTGTGCATTAATGCCAAGTGGCGCTAGCACTTCATCTTTGAAAGTTAGTCAGTTAACTTGCTGCTTGGTCGTGGTTTTCTTCGATAATCCAGTGTCCTCCATCATTTTCAAAACTGACAGTCTCCGTATAAGTGAAATATTCTTGAGTTGAACGTTAAACAGCATAACAAACAAAAACAAACATTGTCTTACATATGCAGCCAGTTGAGCATCACAGGCCCTATTGGGCCTCTTGTGAAAAGAAAAGGGTGGGGTTTTTTTTATATGCAGCATTAGGAGTTCTCTAGATCAATCTTCTCAAAGATTTTTTGAAATGTGTGTGTAGTGCTAGGACTACTGCAAGTTTTTTGAAAACACAGTAAATGTTCTTAAATGTTTTATGCTGGCAAACTGACATCATGAAACCAGCAAATAAATGCCAAGGTTACAATGCTAAAGTTAATATCAGATTAAACGTGGATTATTTTTTATCTTTACACAATTAAACTCTTTTAATGATTATGTAGAAGCTTTGTTTAAAAATTATGCCTGTTACTAGTCACTTTACAGTTTAACCTATTTAAAAGAGAAACAATCTAAAAAAAACAGAAATAACTGTCTCTTGGAAAAAAATTCTGATTAAAATTTTTATCTCACTTTTTCATAGGTTTTGCTTGCTTAAAGATTACGAGTCTTACATTAAATGTCAGGATCATGTCAGTGACGTTTTCAAGGTATGTATACATTCTTACCTATGGTAGAAATGTGTTAAAAATTATGTTTACAGTACATTTGTATTTAATTTTGGGTAAGTGTTATAGTTGGTTTCTACACCTGATGTGTAATGGACCAGGTACATATAGCTCAGTCAGTAGAGCATTCAACTAGTATTGGGAAAGCCCCAGGTTTGGGTCCCAGTCTGGCCATTACATTTTCCTTCTCCTGTTACATTTAGGGGCTTGTTTGACCCTAGGAAGTGGCTGACCAACAGGTTGGTCCAAGGGTAGATACCTGGTAGTTTCAATTTTAAGTTGTTGAATGGAAAAAAATGCGAAGGGAGGAATTGTAGCAGACCGGGCTTGATAGGTGCCCAGATAGCTGAGTCCGTTGAACGTCCCACTAGTATTGGGAAGGGCCTGGTTTGGCCATTGCATTTTTCCCAATCCTGTTACACATGCATATAAATGTAGCTACAAGTAGAATTAAAGTGTAGTAGTAATGCTGAATCAGCTTTCAAATCTACAGCAGTCTATTTGCAAATGTGAATCCTCAATTGCCCAGTGATCTAAATCACATGTATACAGATCACAGCATCTTTCACCACCTGAAACTGAATACCACTCAGGCAGATCCTAGTGCAAGAAAGTGTGTCAGTTGGCACGCTGAAGGTCATTGGTTTTCTACAGGTATGTAATTTTTCAGAGTAACTGGGGAAATAATACCAATTTTTGGAAAGCAAACTAATAAATTTTCTCACAGATGTTATTTCTAAGAAAATTTTAAGCCTTCTAGATGAGATTTTAATTGAGGGTTAAGTCACAAATATATATACATGAATATATATATATTTAGTCTATACATGAATTTTACATGTTAGTTATATTTTTTGTTTGTTTCAGAATCCTTTGGAGTGGACAAAAATGTGTGTTCATAATATTGCCTCCTCTGGGAAATTTTCAAGTGATCGCACTATTGCAGACTACTGCTCGTGAAATTTGGGGAGTCGAACCGAATGAAGTAAAACTTCCAGCACCTCATGAAAGTTTAGATGGATTGTCATTGGATGGTAAACCACCAACTAAAGCTTAAACCAAAGAGTATTTTGTTTTGAAAATGCTGTAATTTTAAGACTTGGAAGCTATGCATCATTGAAAGTAGACGATGTTCTCTTAATGATGTAAGCTGTTTATAGAAATCTGTGTAGAGACATTTTAAAGTCTTTTTTTTTAATGCCTTAAGTGGTAGGATATTAAAATTGGCCTCATTCTTGGTATGAGGATGTTGTAAGTAACTGTTGCCATGGAAACTGTTTATGCTTTGAGAAGTTTAAATTATGGAAGTAATTTTGTTGTCGTTTCTTAAATGACATTTAAATTATTTTGTCAAACTTGCTACAGGGTTATGTCTGAGAATTTACAAATAAGCCATGCCAAGCAATTTGGGTTACTAGAAATGAGATTTTTTGTTTTTTGAACTTTATTAGTGAATACCAAGGGATAATCCCACCCATAATGATTCATGTGCCTGGAATTTTTATTGACATTATTAATTTGCTATTTATACCTTTTTCCTTTGTTACAGTTAGATCATGAAATCTTTATTTGGTTTAATTTTATAAGGTGGGTTACAACTGGTTATATAAAAAAAAAACAAAAAAACATAACAATTTTTTTCCAGTTATGAGTTTGCAGGAAATCTAATTAAGTAAAGGAATTATCATGCTACTGATTTATGTATAAGCAAAATTTAACCGTGTCATACAGCAGAACCCATTACGGCTTGGTGTGGCTCGGATAGATAAACATTTATCAGTTTTGGTTGGATAATACTGGTTACGGAAAATTTTATAAGTTTTACACTAAATTGTAAAATTGTTAGTAGTATAAGATTTTTTTAATGAATAAAAATCACAATTTAGGTTTTTTGAGTGTTTTTTAAAACATATCCTAAGATTTGAGATTTCAACTCTTGCTTGCAATAGAATTCCATGTTGCTGTTAATATGTCAAAAATGAGAACATTCATAATCCAATCTTTTGTTCTTTTTATGTTATAGGAATATAATGTAAATTTAAACCCATTTATTGTTTTAGTTATCTAAAAGTGTTGTTTTTGTATTTTGAAGTGTGATGTATTTAAGTTCACCTAGAATGAGAACCTTCCAAAAACCAAGATTTTGATGTTCAGATTAGGCCAAGCCCCTCTGGTTTTGAGAATACTCTTTGTATCTACATGTATGTAAAATGTTATGATCTTGTTTTGTTAAAATGAAAGTCTTTGTCTTTTGGTTATAGAGTCAGAGGCTTGTTCAAGATACAGTATGTACATTTGCACATTGAGTTCAAGCCGTTCAGGAATGACTGTATGCGTGAGCACAAGCGAGGGATCACTATCAATATTTTAAGGTTGATCGCCTTAGATTCAAGATGGTGTCCCTTGGACAAAGTTTGTAAGAAATAGCTTAAATTCTGATCCCAGCATGCGTTTCAATTTATATTTCAGTGCAAGTGTATGGTATCTTTCTAGAAGGGATTTGAATAATAGGATTAGTTAAAATTTATGTACAGTTCCCCAATTTAATTCATATTTTGACATTTTCTCTCCAGTCAAGTGTCCAAATCTAAGGGAGATTATTTTAAAACATCTACATGATTATGATGACTTACTTTCAATGCGAGTACTCACCTACATTCATTAGACATATAAATTGTATTCTTGAGCACAGTAGAAAGCAACCAGTAACTTGAACATGCCTCTGGTATACTCTGGACAAGACTTATTAACATCCATGATTTTAGGATACTAAAGGCCTCACATTTGGGGGTATAAACTCGATTGACTAAGGATATGCAAATCCTAAAAATTCACTTTGCTCAGTCTGTTTTTAGTGTTGTTGTACCCAACATACATGTGTATCTGTACAAATTTTCTGTAATGGCCACCGGTGGCCTACTTTTTTTAAAAAAAAAAAAAAAAAAAAAAAGAGATCTACACAGGTTTAGAAAATCTAAAATCTACAAAAAAGTCTCAAATTTACACCAAGAAAATTTAAATTTTACACAAGTCTCATCTGAAAGTCCTTGTTGAAGTAAACTTCTTGAAGCTGAAGTATGGGCAGATATAGTCATTTATGAAAATTATAAAAATAAATCAATCAATCAAAAACTTTAAAAAATGCAAAGAATTTTACCTTCATGAAAATTGCCTCTTCTTATGAATGTCTTTGAATTTCCATTTTCATTATCATAGTTTCTAAAATTTTACAGTTAAATTTTTTTACATCTTGTTCACTATTTTTCACAACTGCTGTATCAGTTTATTATTATTACAATTTTGTGTTTTCCTGCACAATTTCATTATCATTACAAAAGTTGATTTTCACAACCTTTCTGTGCTACTTTACATGTGTGTAATATACAACCCATGCACACACCTTTTAAATCAATATGACTTTCATATCAGGAAAACTTTCTTATTTGTTTATTGTGTAAATTACCAAGAGTGAACAATAATTGGGGAAAAGGGGTTTTTTGCAAATATTTTAATTATGTATGAAATTTAATTGCATAACAATACAAGAATAAAATTATGTGGATATATGTATATTATATATATATCTTGTAGGCATAATAACTGTTCTTTTAAAGTATCTATATATATATGTACAGTTGTATATG
Source organism: Tegillarca granosa (assembly GCA_029721355.1). Taxonomy (NCBI): domain Eukaryota; kingdom Metazoa; phylum Mollusca; class Bivalvia; order Arcoida; family Arcidae; genus Tegillarca; species Tegillarca granosa. Next base: position 23,173,081 of record CM056595.1, read on the forward strand.
TGTAGTTAAAATATATTTGTTATTATAAATTCCTTTTTCTATTGTTTTATTTTCCTTAATTTTCATTCATCTGTGATATTTAAGTTAATAGATAAAATGATAATAAAATAGCAGTAGCTAGATCTTAATCCATATTGTAAGTTCTTAAAATTAAAAAGAAAAAAAAACTCCCAATTTTAAAAACAATTTTGATTTGGTTTTGTAGAATCCAAGATTTTACACCATTTGAATGCCAATTAACTTGGCTTAATGAGTAGCTTTTCTTCTTCTCCTTCTTGTTTCTAAGATAAAATATACTTGGTAATACCATAAAGCATTATTCCAACTTTGACAATTTGTTTTTTGCCAAAGAATTAATTGCTAATACCTTGCCTTAATTTCTTTTGAGAGTTGAAATTTTATTGTAATTGATTGTTTCATTTTAATTGACGTACTCCCTATAGTTACGTGACAGTAACTACATATAAAAAATTTTAAAAAGTGAAATGTTGATTAGAAATAGCTCTCAAAATCAAAAAAAAAAAAAAAAAAAAAAAAATGAGAAACAGAAAATTCTAAATCAGATGTCAGTTAGGTTACTAGATGCAAATAACCAAAGGCTCCAAAAGCTTTTTTGTGTTCTAAATAGTTTTGACCTTCCTAAAAGTGTGTGTGCATGCATGTGTGTGTGTGCCTGAGACAGGGACAGAGAGAGAGAGAGAGAGAGAGAGAGAGGGGGGGAGTGAGAGAGAGAGAGATTGCTAGTTCCTATGTATTTGCATGGTTTTTTTGGATAAAGATTTTAGAATAGACTAATATTTTTACTCTTCAGTTTGTAACAGAATTGATTTATATTTGTTTTTAAGGTTTATAAATGAACAAATCAAGTTATGAAAAGTTATAGAATTTGTTGACCCATTGACTAGCCTTTAATATCAGTATTTTATTATTATTATTATTATTATTTTTGTTTTATTTTCATTTCATTTTTTTATTTTATTTTTTTTTTGGTAAATTACGATTAAATTCTATAAAACATTATCATCAAACTCTATGTTTTGTACAGTGATAGAAAGAAAAAGCTGCTTCCTAATATCCCTTTGACCATTCATAATTTTGTATTTATATTTCAGCTTGAAAACACTTATTATTTCCTAATTCAAACAGGAATAAAAAGTGAACAAGAGTTCAGATAATGTCGGGTTATAGTGTAAACAATGTAAAATGACAGTATAATACTGGTGTTTTTTTTTTTTTTTTTTTGTTTTTTGTTTTTTGTTTTTTTTTTGTTTTTTTTTTTTTTTTTTTTGAACACTTGATCAGTTTTCCTGCATTTGCAAGCCATCAGGTATTATTTTATATAAAATAGACACGTTGATCTACTCAGTATTGCTTTGGAATATTTTGGCTGGGAAAAATTTTTTTTTTAATTTTTGAAAAAGTTCATGCCCATATGTCCTCACTGTACTGTACATGTAAAAAAAAAACAAAAAAAAAAAAACAAAAAAAACAAATCAATCTGATGTTGGTTTTTCTCTCTCTCTCTCTCTCTCTTGTTTTTTTTTTTTTTTTAATTTAAACTGCTTAATTGTGAGGTGCTAAATGACTAATGTTTTCAGGTAAAACATTATTTTTGAATTAGATTATTCAAGCCAATTCAAATTCAGAAATATTTTCATTGTATGTTCATGCATATGATTGTATTTCTGTATACAAGTTTTAAAATTTTTGAAAATACCTTTATTAAGCTAGATTGCTCCAGTGCTTTACAACATGGGACAGGATCCCCTTTAAAATGCCTTTTTTATGTTTTTAACCCATGTCACCCCTACAGATCAATGGAATAATTCAAAATCTAAAGAAAATTGAAATAAACATTGAAAATTTAGGGGCGAGAAGCTTTGTTCACTGTTGATCAATGAGTTAATTGATGAAGAAATGTATCTTAAAAGCATTGTAAGCCATGCAATGATTCTTTCAAAATGAAGTACATGTACTTGCAATTCCATTTCATTAAGTGGTACTTGTGGACACTGATTAAGATTTTTTTAAAATTATTAGAAAATTCAACTTTTAAAATTAATTTTGAACATGTGGTATTCTTGTTCGTTCAAAATCTACAAATTGAAGTAAGATTATGAAAATTAAAATATGGTGTAGATTGATATTTTTGTTAGTTGTTTTTAAATACTAGAATAATTAGATAGTAATTATGTGGTTAATTAAAAATGGATTTTATTTTTAATTGATAATTAGGATAATTATTACTATGTCATCAAATACAAAACCTGTTGATGGATTGTTTTTAGTTTTAAATGCAGTAAACACAGATGCTGCTCTGTTGTTTTTTGTATTATTTTGGTAATAAAATATTATTTATAATTACTGAAACTGGGAGTCTTGTTTTTTATTTCAATGTCAATTTATAGGAGTCACTGTGTTTGTCACATTGGTTTAGGTGACCACTACAGTAGCTTAGTTGGTACAGTGCTGGGTTGCTGAAACTGGGAGTCTTGTTTTTTATTTCAGTGTCAATTTATAGGAGTCACTGTGTTTGTCACATTGGTTGAAGTGACCACTAGTCCGAGCTTAGTTGGTAGAGTGCTCACTTTATATGTGGGAAGTCAAAGGTTCGAAACCTCACTGGGTCTGACCAAGACTTGAAAATTGGTAGTGACTGTTCTTTCACCAAACACTTGGCATTTAGAAATGAAAGTCACAGGGTCCTTCGGATGAGACCTTAAAACACAGCACTTGTGGGTGGCACTTTAAAAGAACCATCCATGCACATTATCCTTAGCACACTGCAAAGGTAAGAATTTCTGCCACTTCAACTACTGCTGGTGACAACTCAGTAGGAGTGAAATATTCTTGACTGGGATGTAAAACCCCATTAAATCAATAATCAACTGGGTTAGACAAATTTTTCAAACTTTTTTTTAAAGTACATACATGTACACTTCTGTTTAAATAACTGTGTATGTGGCAGTGAATTATACATAATTTTTATTTTACATGTTAATAAACAAAGCAAATGGCGGATTCTTTTGTGCATATGACATAAATGTAAATTGTCACCAAAAACATCACTTCCAGTGTAAACATTGCCATTTTTGACTTGTAAAATCACTGTACAGAAATATTTCATGGTTATCACAGATACACATAGCCAATTTCAGTTATGACAAGCCTCAAGAGGCAAAAAATACCAAACTTAATTCAAGTTATTTGGATTTTCTATGAAAGTTTTGCATAATTCACTGTCACAAACACAGTGACTTGAAAAGTAGAATGAAATTGATAAAACATGATTCAAATTGGCCCAATAATATCAGGGAAAATGTTTTTCAAAGTTGGCAAAAATATTTTGTAAAAATTCTCTAAAAAAACCTTTACATAGCATATATTAAATGTTCCACTGTCTTCTATGCCATATTTCGAATTCAATAAACTTAAATCTAGTGCACCTAGGGACTGTCTTTACCTTTTTTGCTTCCAAATAGCTTGGTGGTTTCAGAGAAGAAAATTTTGAAAGAATTAATTAAATATAACACTTCATTTGCATAATTCTTGAAAATAAGGTCAATTAAAAATATCTCATAAAAACCATTATATATGTAAAATGTATCATTGTTTACTTCTGTCCGAACCCAGACCAGGTCTGACCCAAGACTTGAAAGTGGGTTGTGATTATTCTTTCGCCAAGTACTCTCTCTGTATTACAAAATGAAAGTCACGGTTCTTCAGATGGGAACTTGAAATAAACGAGGTTCTGTGTCATGGTAGGTTTGGCACAATAAAGAACCCTGCTGTATAATGCCATCAGCACAACACACAGGCAAAATTTCTGCACTTTTGCCTATAGCTAATGATGTCTCAATATAAGTGAAATATTCTTGACTTGGACATTATACACTATTACTTAACTCTTAACTCATATTTTGACCAAAAAAAAAAAAAAACATAAAACAAACTCTTGAATATAAAGACCACCTGTCCATTAAAACTTGCTTTAACATGTTTTCAAAAACCACTGACCTTAAGCAAAAGAACTGACAAACTTTCTCACTATGATCTAGTGTTTTACACTTCAGTCAAGATTCTTTCACTTATAAAGATAGTCCTGGGATGGTGAAGAAAACCAGAGTGCCCAGAGAAAACCGCTGACCTTCAGCAAAGAAACTGACAAACTTTCTCGCTAAGATCTGTCAGAGTGGGATTCAAACCTTGGCAATGAGAGGTGCTGTAATCCATAAGCACATGCTTTAGACCGCTTGACCATGAAGGTCCTCTAGAAAGAATCTTGATTTGGAGCAAAAAAGAAAAAAAAAAAAAAAAAAAAAAAAAAACACATTTCTTCAGTCCACTCTAGAGTGAAAATAAAATAAATGTTTAAACTGTTCCAGTTCCAGTTAACTGAACCATTTGTGAGAATACCTGAATAAAGAAAGATATAAGTGGCAAATAGTATGAACAAAATTAAAAACTCAGGGGCTACAAACATAATAATAAAATGGTTTTCTATAGTTTTGTTGAAGTACTATTGTTGATGTTTGGTCAAAGATAAGTTTATTTGAATTAATCTGTGAAACATCAAACAATAATTCAATTCTGCATGCATGAATAGCTATATATAAAACAACAACATGAGTTAAAAAAACAAACTAAATTCAATTATTAATGCATTTTCCAAAGCATTTAAATAAAATAAATTTTGTCTGAGTCGTATAATATTTATTTCCATGTATTCAAACAAATTTCTGAATAGCTGAAAAATGTTGTACAACATGAAACAACATTATAACAACAACAACAATACCTACTGCATTTTACATTTGGGAAAATTTGCAACTTGTTTTTTTTTTTTTTTTTTTTTTTAATAGAAATTCAGGAAAATTGAAGTTATTAACTGAATAGGAACTTCCTTTATCTATCAAGCTTTTAAGAGCTGGGGTCCACTTGCCAAGATGTCACAATACGACATATCTAAACAAGAGGCCCATGGGCCTAAACTCTCACCTGAGGATATGTCCAAAATTGTTTGCAAAGTGCAATAGACAATATATTCAGTACAGAAACTTTACAAGTTTTCTCAAGTTAAGAACTGCCACAAAACTTAATCAGAAATATATCCAGTAACATATATATTTATAGGTAGCTTATATAATATGCATGAAGTAACTGTAGTGCAATGAATAATTTCCAAATCATTAACAAATTTCAGTATACTTAGGCAACTATGTCCTTGACCTTTGAACATATATGATCACCATGTCAATACCCATCATATTCTAATATACATGCCTATACAAAAAGTTAGTAGTTTTCAAAGATAATTAGCAATTTAAGTCTTCTTTTGCAGCTGTGACCTTGACCTTTCAACATATGACCTTGAACCATTTATCAAAATGATTGTCATGTCAATACCTACAATATTCTAATATACACGCCTATACAATAAGTTAATAGTTTTCAAGATTATTAGCAGTTTAAGTCTTCATTTGCAGCCATGACCCTGACCTTTCAACATTAGAGCTTGAACCATATATCAAAATGATCGTTGTTGCAATGCCTACAATATTCTAATCAACATGTCTGTACAAAAAGTTAAAAGTTTTCAAGATAATTAACAATTTAAGTCGTCTTCTTTTGCAGCTGTGACCTTGACTTTACAACATATGACCTTGAACCATATATCAAAATGATCACCATTTCAATACCTACAATACTCTAATATACATGCTTATTAAACAAGAGGCCCATGGGCCTTAACGCTCACCTGAGTATATGTCCAAAATTGTTTGCAAAATGCAAAAGACAATATATTAGGTACAGAAACTTTACAGGTTTTCTCAAGTTAAGAACTCCCACAAAACTTAATCAGAAATATATCCACTCATATTTCATTTATAAGTAGCTTATATAATATGCATGAAGTAACTGTAATGCAATGAATAATTTACAAATCATTCACAAACTTCTGTATACTTATGCAACTATGTCCTTGACCTTTGAACATATATGACCTTGAACCATATATGATCGCCACGTCAATACCTACAATATTCTAATATACATGCCTATAGAAAAAAGTCAATAATTTTCAAGATAATAAGCAATTTAAGGCTTCCTTTGCGGCTGTCACCTTGACCTTAAACCATATATCAAAATGATCGTCATATCAATACCTACAATATTCTAATTTACATACCTATACAAAAAGTTAACAGTTTTCAAGATAATTAGCAATTAAAGTCTTCTTTTGCAGCTGTGACCTTGACCTTTGTACATATGACCTTGAACCATATATCAAAATGATCACCATATCAATACCTACAATATTCTAATATATATGCCTATACAAAAAGTTAACAGTTTTCAAAATAATAAGCAATTTAAGTCTTCTTTTGCAGCTGTGACCTTGACCTTTGTACATATGACCCTGAACCATATATCAAAATGATCATTGTCACAATACCTACAATATTCTAATATACATGCCAATACAAAAAGTTAAAAGTTTTCAAGATAATTAACAATTTAAGTCGTCTTCTTTTGCAGCTGTGACCTTGACTTTACAACATATGACCTTGAACCATATATCAAAATGATCACCATTTCAATACCTACAATACTCTAATATACATGCTTATTAAACAAGAGGCCCATGGGCCTTAACGCTCACCTGAGTATATGTCCAAAATTGTTTGCAAAACGCAAAAGACAATATATTAGGTACAGAAACTTTACAGGTTTTCTCAAGTTAAGAACTCCCACAAAACTTAATCAGAAATATATCCACTCATATTTCATTTATAAGTAGCTTATATAATATGCATGAAGTAACTGTAATGCAATGAATAATTTACAAATCATTCACAAACTTCTGTATACTTATGCAACTATGTCCTTGACCTTTGAACATATATGACCTTGAACCATATATGATCGCCACGTCAATACCTACAATATTCTAATATACATGCCTATAGAAAAAAGTCAATAATTTTCAAGATAATAAGCAATTTAAGGCTTCCTTTGCGGCTGTCACCTTGACCTTAAACCATATATCAAAATGATCGTCATATCAATACCTACAATATTCTAATTTACATACCTATACAAAAAGTTAACAGTTTTCAAGATAATTAGCAATTAAAGTCTTCTTTTGCAGCTGTGACCTTGACCTTTGTACATATGACCTTGAACCATATATCAAAATGATCACCATATCAATACCTACAATATTCTAATATATATGCCTATACAAAAAGTTAACAGTTTTCAAAATAATAAGCAATTTAAGTCTTCTTTTGCAGCTGTGACCTTGACCTTTGTACATATGACCCTGAACCATATATCAAAATGATCATTGTCACAATACCTACAATATTCCAATTTATATGCCAATACAAAAAGTTAATAGTTTTCAAGATAATTAGCAATTTTAGTATTTATAAGCCAAAAATAACATTTCAGGGGCAACAACTCCTACATGACGCAACATATAGTTACGAAACTTGATACCTTTTTAAATTTTGTCATGCTGAACATTTTTACAATGTTTTGATTTCATATTTCTCTTAATATTTGCAAGAAAATTGCCTAAAACTGCATAAATCACAAATTAGGTCATGACCTTGATTTGTGACCTTGACCCTTATTTAAAGGTCATTTCAAGAAAAAGTCAAAACTGAAAACCTCATGTCATTATCTGTTCAAATAGTCAAGTTATAACAATTTGAAGCCATTTTACGAAATTTTTTAAATTAAACGCAAAAACGCGTAACCTATTTTTCGACCAAATTACACGAAATGAACAAACTACAGGCTTAAGACCCTAGAGAAGCCTAATATCACATCAGATTTTTTCTCCCATCATCAGTTTCGGAGAAGAAGATTTTTTAAGATTTTTGGACCCTAGGTCACCTTGACCTAGTTTTGGTAGCTATGGCAACGCCATGAACAAATCTGAATTGCACCGGCCCATATATGCTTCTGACCAAGTATCATTGAAATCTGTCCAGCAGTTTTGGAGGAGAAGTCGAAAATAGGTGTTAACGACGCACACAGGCACACACGCACACAAGCACTCACGCACGCACATACACATGCCACACCATGCCATAAGCTCACATGACCTTTCGGTCAGGTCAGCTAAAAATTAATAGTTTTCAAAGGTTATTAGCAATTTAGGTCTTCTTTTGCAGCTGTGTCTTTTGACCTTTCAACATATGACCTTAAACCATATATCAAAATGATAGTCATGTCAATTCCTACAATATTCTAACAAAAATGCCTATACAAAAAGTTAATAGTTTTTGAGATAATTAGCAATTTATGTCTTCTTTTGTAGCTGTGACCTTGACCTTTGAACACATTACCTTAAACCATATATCAAAATGATCGTTGTCACAATACCTACAATATTCTAATATACATGCCTATACAAAAAGTTTAGTTTTCAAGCTAATGCACAATTTTAGTATTTATAAGCCAAATATAACATTTCTGGGGCAACAACTCCTACATGGATTATCATATAGTTACGAAACTTGGTACCTTTTTAAGTTTTGTAATGCTGAACATTTTACCAATGTTTTGATTTCATATATCTCCTAATATTTGCAAGAAAATAGCCTAAAACTGCATAAATCACAAATTAGGTGATGACCTTGATTTGTGACCTTGATCCCATTTTAAAGGTCATTTCAAGAAAAAGTCAAAACTGAAAACCCAATGTCAATATCTGTTCAAATAGTCAAGTTATAACAATTTGAAGCCATTTTACGAAGTTTTTAAAATTAAACGCAAAAATGCATAACCCATTTTCGACCAAATTTCATGAAATGAACAAATTATAGGTTTAAGACTTTTAGAGGCCAAATATCACATCAGATTTTTTCACCCATCATTGATTTCAGAGAAGATTTTTTAAGATTTTTGGACCCCTAGGTCACCTTGAACTAGTTTTGGTAGCCATGGCAATGCCATGAACAAATCTGAATTGCACTGGACTTATATACTTCTGACTAAGTATCATTGAAATCTGTCTAGCAGTTTTGGAGGAGAAGTCGAAAAAGTGTTAACAGCGCATGCACACACACATACGCACCGCCATGCTATAAGCTCACATGACCTTTCGGTCAGGTGAGCTAAAAATTGAACAATATAAGTCAGCTGTTTTAAATTTGTGTAAAAATTCCCATATGTTTTCGGGAATTTAGAAGTAAATGAATTATACATTTTTTGTCAATTTTCCTCAAAAGGAGACTACCTGTATTCAGTAGTCATTTTAAGAAAACAAAATCATTGTCACATGACAAGTCTTTACCAATCCTATCACAAAAGTCTGGTACTGACAATAAATGAAACACTGATAAACTCTTATTAAAAGTTTGTTCATCATTATCTTCCCCAGTTTCTGATTTTCAATTTGTTTGCTATTTGTATTGGTTAATATCTTCTAGGGCATTTTAAATGATTATTTTTTTTTAGAAAAAAATCACACTCAATTTTGACTTTAAAAACACGTCATTTCATGTAGTAAATGCACTGATAAACTGACATAAACGATCAATAGAGCGATTGTTCAACTCGCATGGATACATTCCTTTAGTGGTCAGAAATGCTATGTCCACTATTAATCCCAGTTTCTTGTAATCTTGACCAATCAAAAGCTTCTCACTGGCCTGTGATGGTAAAGCATGGAATTCTTTATGATGCAATATAGCTACTGCTACTGATGAATTGTCTGAAGAAAAAAATGATGAATTAAGCAATAACATTCATTCAATTCTGACCAGTCAAAACAATGTATAATGTAACAGGATAAGATGTTCAATGATGTAAAACGTAGTTGAATGTTGCATAATCCGAGGTCATGACCCATTCTCTATTTAAACCATAATTAAATGGAATAGCAAAAATCAAGTAGGTTTTGCTTAAAGAGTCAACCATTGTTGTAGTCAGTACAATACCTAACATGGTGTCAAAAGAAATCCAAAAACATCGACTCCCATTGCAAATACTATAAATTCACAAATATGTTCATGAAGGGTTAAATTTGCTTTTTTCATGAGTGAGTGAAAACCACAAAATTAAATGTCTAAGAAAATACATGTATTTAATTACTAAGACCCTCAAAGTAATTTATTTTCATAAAACTTAATTCCATAAAATTTTTGTCCAACAAATATTTTGAAAATTGCAAAACCAAGAAATTTTAACTCAATGAATTCTACCATAATGATTCCAAAGTAAAAAAAAATAGATAAACAAATATATAAAATAAAATAAATATTTAAAAAAATAATAATAATAATAAAAAAATAAATAAATAAAAAATTTAAAAAAGAACAAAAACATTTGTGAAATTATCACTGGTACATGTATATTATTATTTTCCTTTGTACTGATGGCAAAAAATTTACCCCAAATGTTCTTATCTGATTTTTGATTTACACAAAAACTGATAGGTAAAAACTACAGCTTTAGAAAAATTTCAAGATGGATACATATTAACAGATTGTCAAATCATAACACTGATTTACTCAGTTCTTTTTCTTGTTTTTGCTAGAGATGTTGAAAAAGTTAATGTAATTTAAGATCAAAATATCTAGCATGGAGTACAAGACACACAGACAGAAAAAAGGGACATAATTAAAATGTGTAATGGTGTTTTATGCCCGAGTCATCATGATTCTTTCACATCAAGGCAACTGTTTCTGGGATGGTGGAGAAAACCAAAGTGCCTAGAGAAAACCTCCAACTTTCAGCAAGGGAACTAACACTTTCTCACACAAGGATCTGCACAAACTGGATTCCAACCTTGGCAGTGAGCGCCACTGTGATCAGTAAGTGACAGTCCCCCAGAAAATAGTTGTTCAAATCAATTTAAACACAATTTCCTTAAGGATACAGGATTAATTCATTTGCCTTAACTTACACGTGACATTACTAAGAGCTTGCGTTACATCTGTGCCTAATCTTGAAGCATTAACACACAATACAATTAGTGGTACATCATCGTGGTGATCCTGTGGGTGCAAACATGGCTCCTTCTGTATGTTCACATTCATTGTTTCTAGGTGTGTAGCCAACATGGTAAATAATTCTGACTCCACTATCTGGCATAGCTTCTGATTTACAGCACTGAACATCTGAACAGTTACTGAAAGGTAAAGTAAACATTTGAACAATATTATATAACTTAAAGGAAAATGATCAACATCAGAGCAGTAAATGAAAGAAAAAATTATTTACATCTGAACAGCTATTGAAAGCAACAGCTGAAAACTAACTGAAAGAAAATGCTAACAGTTAAAGAAAGAATAAGCTTAAAAGTTCAACGGTACCTAAAAGAAAAAGTCAAAAGGAACAATTGTTCAGTGACTGAAAAAAATGAACAGTATATCAGTATCTGAAAGGAAAATCTGAAAAAGTCAATGAAGGAAAAGGTTGAAAAACAAACAGTAAGTGAAACAAAACATGAAAAGCTAAACAGTCACTAAAGGGGAAGTTTTACAGAAGGTAAGCATAATGATTTCACTGAAAATAACAATTAACAACTGAAAAGTTTAACAGAAACTTAAAAGCTGAAAGGAAGAACTGATCAGTTGCTGGTAAGTAAGGCTCTAAAACGAAACAGTAACTGAAAGGAAAAGTGATCACACTCTGAATAGTAACAGTAATAAAATCACACACACACACACCACACACACACACACACACACACACACACACATGCTAGTTGGACCCTTGTCCAAAAAGTTTAGTATGAAGATCAATAGCATATAGTTTACTGATTTTTATCCTTACAATTCAGCATGCATATGATTTAGTGATATTTTCCACCAATTAAGACGATAACCCTTAGGTCCAATTTGAGCATAAAATGGACTAAAAAAAAAAAAAAAAAAAAAAGCCATCCAATCCAGGATAAATGAATTTGAACATGCTTTAGAAGGCAAATAGTGTGTGTGTGTGTGTGTGTGTGTGTGTGTGTGTGTGTGTGTGTGTGTGGTGTTACGACACAAAAATGAACTAAATGGACCATGAGACGCAAAATCTTGCCCCTTAGTGGTGTATAAATAAATTTTACCATGCAGTTTGTTAAATTAATTATATGATTTAGTGGTGTTTGTTCTGCCAGTTAAAAGTGAAAACAACCCCAATCTTATCACTTAAGAGGTATATAAATTTGTATGAGCTCTGGGACTATTATGTCTGGGATTAATCTGATTTTACAGAAAATAATTCTTTTAATTACATGTGTCTTAAAGCTGCATTAAGTTTTCCTAGGAAAAAATTAAAACGGTGCTGATTTTCTTAATGATGTTCCTATTAAATGAACAATGTTACATTTGGTTCAATGATAAAAGATCGAATAAATATAGAAATAGCAGTAATTTCCCAGTGATATGTAGCCTGTGGGTGGCTAATTTTACAACAAGGTGCGCCTGCTCCAATCTTATAATAATACTTGTTAAATGTTGACCAACCCGTTAAAGGATTCCATTCTTTTACAGCTTATAGGAATGAAATTTTAGAAAATGCTTCTCATGGATTGTGATTGTGATAAGAAGTTATCTATTTTAAAAAAATATATATTTAGAAAATAAAAAAAATTCAGAAAATTGAAAAAACTTAATGCAGCTTTAATTATTTATTGAGCTGGTCATGGTATTTTAGTTATGCAAGTCTTCCTCTCTTCTGTTACATTAGTACATTATGTTAAGTGCCTATGTAAAAAGAGGGAATAATCACCTGGAAAAATCTACTTCCTCACCGAATGCCCCAGCTGAGGATCCAATCAGGCCCTTCCAGTTCAATAAGTAAGCATTCTACGAAAAAGCTAAAAGGGACCAGAATGTTTAGTATTAAATCATTCTATTTCAAGTATATCTATCATACAACACAACAATTCTGTGACTAGCATAGCCCCGCTATATATTTAGACTATATACTAGTAATCCATTCAGTCAGTTAAGAAATCTAATCTGGTTCACAATTTCAAGTGCCTATTAAGATTTGATGTTTTAGTATATAAACATATTCATATATTACCTGTTTTTTGTTTTCTTTGTTTTAACAAAGCCAATTCAGAAGACAATCTTATATTTTCATGCTGAAGTCTGTCCCTCTCATTTTTAAAATCTTTATACTTGTCCAGCTCTCTAATTAACCCAGCTACTTCACAGTGTAGCTGTTTGTTTTCTTTCTCCAACCTTTCAATTTCTGGGTTATGAAAAGAGTGTTTTTTTATTTCCTTACACTTTTCCAAGTCAGATTGTAGCTTTTTGTTTATTTCCCACTGTTGCTTAAGCAGCTCAAATGTCTCTGTTACTTTTGACTTAATATCATCCTACAAAATTTGATTTATAATTATATGAAATAATTTGTAATTATTAATCATTTTGCCAAGACAGGTTGAAAACCCAGCCCATAGAGCTAAATTTTCAATTGTGTTTCACTAAAAAATAATTGTTTTCTTCTTTTCAATGCATGTTCAAGTGCTCTTACTTGCATGGCCTAGTAGTTACTATCTATTCAATTACCCACTCTTATTGTTATGTAACAGGAACAGTAACATGCATCCTTTATTCGGTAGTAATTTTAGGCAAACAAAACCACTGGCTACAGTAAATAAACAATAATATTTGTATGAACTGCCTATACTTTCACTGATATCAAAAGTACTTCTACTGTTAATGAAAAAAGACACAGTATAAATTGCCTTCTACCACTTTCAATTAACAAAGACACCTGTATAAATTGCCAACTTCTAATGCTAATGAAAAAAGACACGAGAATAAATTTCCCACTTTCGTGGTGAATATTATTCATAGGTAAACTATATCAAAATAAGGCCTAATACATAAATCTAAGACAACTAAGAAATTGAGTTTTCTTGCAAATGTTCAAGCCACATTAAAATGTTTAAAAAAAATCACAAACACCTGCCTACCTATAGAGTGAAAAGTTATACAAATTTGAATTCACCATAAATTTACATTGAATTTCATACCTGTAGTTTTTGTGCTTCTTCTTCCATTTCCTTCTCTGACTTTGGTTGTGATCCAGTCAAACCCATGTCTCTAAATCCTGTTTTTGAATGTGTCCCAGTTTCTTTAACAACATAACATCTTTGATCTTTATTTAGGTGTTTGTGATCATGAAAATTATTGGCCATCAATAGAGGGTTAAAAATGTTGTTGAATTTCCTAATTCATTTAAATTCATATCCTTATTATCTGTAAAACAAAATATTGATGACTTAAAACAGAAACATATAGGTGCAGTGGATGTATAGAGTAAATACTATGTACAGGGTTAGATATGTTAACTACCACTGTCTCACTTATAGGCTACCTTTTAGGCTTAGCACTTGATTTATAAATGGGTGCATGACTCCACGCTTAGTGGAAAATAATTTTTTCCATTTGAAGTAGTATTTAAGTTTCAGAACAGAACAATTAAAATTTAATTTACATAAAGCAATACAATAGTATAGCAAAACAGATAATCAATTCAAATAATTACAGTTATTGTAGTTACAGATAGGTTACTGGGGTTGTGAATTACTTCGGCTTACGCTTTTTGCAAACAAAAAACAAAGAACAAAACAAAATAAAACAACAACAACGAAATAAAAAAAGTATACCACATGTTTTGATTCAGTTAATAATACACTGTAGTGTAAAATGGAGTCAGTCGACTTTATGAGGTAAATGCATAAATTTTTTTTTTTTTCATTTGAAAAGAAATTGGTACAGAAGGTGAAATTGTTGAATCAATAATATCCTACTGACCTAGTCCCGAAAATCATGACTCTCAACGGCTTTGCTATATGGATATGTGCCGTTAAGGGTCATGATTTTCAGGACTACTGCCGACCTAAATATGTTTTTCATTTCATATCTATAAATCAAATTTAAAAGCAAATGAAATAACATAATCTATCTCAAAATGAAGTGTCTTTTATCGACTAGTAGTCCATCCTAGTAAATTAAAGATAGTTTGGGTAATATTTGATTTCAAAGTTTACATTGTACATACCTCGGGACCTAAGTCCGCAAAAGAGATTATGGGAATTCACCTTTCTACTTTCGTTTTCGAATAAAGTCCGAGGGCGCTGAATGATTCATAGAGGGAGTGTGTATTTTTCCTAATACACAAGATAATGGTTCAGATCATTTTGATAATAAATAATAAATATAAAAATTAAATTTTTACGTTCAATATATTTAATGTGGTTATTACAGATCATTTTGATTATAAATTATGAGAAAGAGTATTATGTAACTGGACAGCATGATAGACAACGGAGAGAACCCTTGGGGAATTTTGTCACATTTTTTGAAAATCAGACGTAATACAATTTCCCTTGAATTTCAACCGCGTGAAAGTCTGTCCTCTATTTTCTGTAATCAAAAGGTAAGTGTCTGATTTTAACTATATTGGTTGAAAATAAAGTATTAAAGTTGATTAGAAGTGATGACGAAGAGTGTTTTGTAACTGACAGTGAGTTAGTTAGCCGATAGAGTCTTTGACCTATCTCTGTCACAATTTTTGTTTTTAAATCGGACGAAATACTGCGATCATTTTTCCCCGAATTTTGATCGCATAAAAAGTTTGTCCTACAAAATTTGTCTTGTTCAAAATTTTCGCAGGTAGGTTAATATAAGTGGTGGGCGGGTAACATTTTCCGGACAACAGACCTACGAAATGTAGTCTAGCTCTTTCAAATTGAAAAAGGGTCGAGATATTTATTTATTTATTTTCGGGAAATGTGATTTTTGTGAAGTTACTATATTTCTATGTTGTCAGTCATATATTGAAATTGTTTTAATATCTATATATATTATATGCAACATTTTTAAAAATGACCATTGTTCTTAAAATGGTAATAATGATTGATATTTATATAATGAAACAATTTAATATTATATACTGTCAAAGGCTTTCCATGGAAACAAATTTAGGACCTCCAAAAAAAATTTTCTCAATAATTTGTTATTTCCCACAGATTCTTTTTTTCCCCATGGATTAGTCATTTGTTCTCACAAATTATAATTCATTCACACAGATTAGTTTTTCATTCCCACAGATTACTTTATTTGTTGGAACAATATTAGTTATACAGGTTTTTGGCAGGTTACTCGGCCCCATGTACCCTTCAAGATTTATGTACCCTGAGCCGCAGGCGAAAGGTACATAAGTCTTTGACAGGGTACATGGGGCTTTGTACCCTGCCAAAAACATGTATAACGTATTTGTCACCCTTCAAAGCAAATATTAACTACCTGAGGAAAAAAAAATAAAATAAAGCTATCATTTTACTAACATTTAATGTATCCTATGTATTTTATAACATTTAATGTAAATTCGAATCCTGATTTTTTAGCTCACCTGACCAAAGGTTGTGTGAGCTTATGGCATAGTGCAGCATGTGTATGTGCATGAGTCGTGCATGCATGTGTGCATAATTAACACATTTTCGACTTCTTCTCCGAAAGTACTGGACAGATTTCAATGAGACTTGGCCAAAAGTATGTCTGGATCAGTGCAATTCAGATTTGTTCGTGGTATTGCAATGGATACCAAAACTAGGTCATGGTGACCTAGGGGTACAACAATCTTAAAAAAATCTTCTCTGAAACCATTGATGGGAGAAAAAATCTGATGTGATATTTGGCTTCTCTAGGGTCTTAAGCCTATAGTTTATTCATTTTTATGAAATTTGGTCAAAAAATGGGTTACATGTTTTTGCATTTAATTGTATAAATTTCGTAAAATGGCTTCAAATTGTTATAACTTGACTATTTGAACAGATATTGACATGGGGTTTTCAGTTTTGACTTTTGCTTGAAATAACCTTCAAAATGGGGTCAAGGTCAAAGTTCAAGGTCATGACCTAGTTTGTAATTTTGCAGTTTTAGGCTATTTTCTTTAAATTTTAAAGATATATAATATCAAAACATTGTTAAAATGATCAGCATGACAAAATTTAAAAGATACAAAGTTTCATAACTATATGATAATGCGTGTAGAAGTTGTTGCCCCAGAAATGTTATTTTTTGCTTATAAAAACTAAAATTGTGCATTAGCTTGAAAACTGTTAACCTTTTTGCATAGGCATATACATTGGAATATTGTAAGTAATGACCTGATGATTATTTTGATATATGACTCAAAGTCATACATTCAAAGGTCAAGGTCACAGGTGCATAAAAAGACTGAAATTGTTAGTTATCATGGAAACTAACTTTTTGTATTGGCATGTATATTAGAATATTGTAGGAATTGATAGGATGATCATTCTGATTATTATTGAAGGTCTTACATTCAAAGGTCAAGGTCATAAATGCACAAGAAGACTCAAATTGTTAATTACCGGTATCTTGAAAACTATTATCTTTTTGCATAGGCATATATATTAGAATATTGTAAGTATTGACATGACAACATTTTGTTATATCGCTCAAGGTCACACATTCAAAGGTCAAGGTCATAGGTGCATTAAAAAACTGAAATTGTTTATTATCTTGGAAATTTTTGACTTTTTGTATTGGCATGTGTATTGGATTATTGTAGGAATTGATATGGTGATCATTCTGATATAAGATTCAAGATCTTACATTTAAAGGTCAAGGTCAAAGATGCATAAGAAGACTCAAATTGTTAATTATCTTGAAAACTTTTAACTTTTTTTATAGTCATGTATATTAGAATATTGTATGTATTTTTGCAAATGAATTTGGCCATATTCTCAGGTGAGCGTTATGGGCCTCTTGTTTCATATAGATACTCCCTGAAATTTTTTGCTGCCAATCGATTACCTTTGTTGGTATTTGATGGCACTGGTTTGGCTCTTTTAACTTTAATTTCATTTTCCTAGTGACTTGCAAACCTTGTCATCGCCATGTTTGTTTACTGTAATCAAACGACACAATTTAAGAGTTACTTCCCTTATGCTGCTAAATGTCACGTGAGTTTATGTACCCTGGCAGATTTACGAACATAGTTCCATGTACCCTGGCAAGTTAACCCATAGCTATGCAAGAAATTTCTTTGAAGGGTGACGAATTACAATGTATTTTAAAACTTTTGGGGGGGGGGGGGGTCTTAGATGAGCTTCTGTAGCTTTCCACACGGTGACCATTTATTCACATAGCAAATTACAAAATCAAGCAACATGGGATCCATGGTTCAATCCATACCAAGATAACACTGATGACTACTTGCTCACTTCACATTTTATACCAGCTCCTACTGATTTTTCATTCATTTTCAACATTTCCGGAACTAGTGAGTTAATGATAGTAAAACTTGACATAGATGCTCCTTTGCCAAATCTCTTAAACTTGAGATTATTGAAAAAATTTTAAAAAATGCAAAATAATTTTTATTGGAAAATCTCATGAAAATAGGTGAAATATTTAGTAATCTTTTGACAATGTTTCTGAAACCATTTGGTAAATAGGAACTAAATTTAGTTGAAAGGTCCCTTGGCTGGGTTAGATTAAAGTCGTTACCCAGGCAATCACAAGATGGCTGCTGTTACTATAAACAGCTATAAGGCAAAATTAGTCATTTTATCTTTTTTTTTCAAATTTGAAATATAGATAGGAGTTATCAGGACATATCCAAGAAATTTTTTGTTGACCGAATTTTCAGATTGTGCAAATAAGATATAATTTTTAATCAATTCTTATTTAAAAATTGTTTTCTAAAACAGCTGTTTAGCATGCTTTCATGATGCCATTAAATGTAATAATTTCTTGTTAATTTAATGAAACACATTAATTAAATGAAAGTTAAGCATTAAGCTATCATTGAGCCTCATGTTCTTTTACCTCTGAGCATGTATACATCTCCTTGCAAATAACACATTTGTGAATATTCAATAATTCCAATGTTTTTAAATGATAGTTATGTGAAATATTTCTTTGAAGCACAAGTATAAAAAGTTATTTTTGGTAAAATTCAGAATTTTTTTTTGTTTTGTTATTGTTGTTGTTGTTGTATTTTGCTAATTCTTTGATTTGTATTAGGAACTAACAGATTTTATGTGAGAGATTGAACCTTAAAAAAAGGAAAATAAATCAGGAAATTTTTTGTAAATTACAACAAAAGGAACCCTTATACTAGTATGCAAATTTATTTACATAGTTACTAAATAAAATTAAATATTCATCTGTTTTATATTACATATTTTGTAGTTAGCAGTTACTTTTATAAAGAATGGCTGGTGATCTAACTGATAAAGATAAAAAACAGTTGGAGAAATGGATTGGTGGAAGACAAAAATTTGAACTGTTGTATAAAATTACTCGAGATGGTTGTAGTAATGCAACATTTCACAACCTCTGTAACAACAAAGGACCAACAGTAACTGTGTTGTACAACACTAACCAAACTGTCTTTGGTGGTTATACCTCTGTTAGTTGGAACTCTGGTGGAAATTACATACATGACAACAATGCATTCTTATTTAGGCTGAATTATAATGGTCAGTTTCAACCAATGAAATACCAAGTTTCATCCCCTACCAATGCCATTTATGGCAATGCTAGTTATGGGCCTACATTTGGGAGTGGTCATGATTTGTATACCTTCAATGGAACTATAAATAAAAGTGGCACATACTACGCTCTTAATGGTGGTTTAAGTGTAGGAAGTGGATACAATATGCAGGGACATACTGCTAAAGAATTTGCTAACAGTAGTCTACAAGTGACAGAGTTAGAAGTTTACAGTGTGGAAGGTAGGTGCTGATCTATTTTAGTTGCAATAGCTTATGGTATTGAATTTTGAATGTTAATTTAACTTTTTGACAGTGAAAATATAATAATGCATTGCTGTATATTTTTTAAAAAGAAGGAAAATCAAACCATTCAGATTTTGTCAGCTGGTTAACTCCTGACTAGTTAACTAGTTAACAGGTGCATGTTTAAAAAATCCACAGAAGTATCATGAAAGTTCATAATCCTGAAATACCTTAAGTTTTACCATAAACTAGAGAAGACAATTTTCTCAAAGTTTTTTTCTTGATTAAAAGTTTATTGAAGCTGTGCTGTTAAAGCAATGTAAAGATCCTTTTTAATTTCATAAATTTTGAAACTGAGTTAAAAATGAAATTTAAATTTTAAAACCAAAGCAAAGCTGAGATCCATATCATAGTTTCATGGTGCCTGTCCATTCCATAAACTGATAATATAGCCCACGTCCCCTCATGAAATATTTGTTAAATATAAAGAATGCATGGAACTTGGACTATAACCTTCCCAATACTAGCAAAGTGCTTAACAGATTAGGCTTATTGGTTACTAGTCAAGCCTGGCCTGCTACACACATACATTTCTTTTAAAATTGCAAGCATAAGAAGTCAAGTGTAAAGTTCATCATTGATAGAAAAAGGGATATTGTTTGTTTCAAAAAGCACAATTCTTTACAACTATTATGGCGGTGACATGCATTTTCGATCACATAATCGTTTTTCTGTTTCCGAAGGTATTTCTGCTGTCAAGAAAAATACTGTTTTATTATTATTTTGTTGTAAATAAGCAACTGAAATAAAATACAAAATCTGATATGAAAGTAACAAAGCATTTTATATTTTTATTGATTTGAAGCTACTGACCTCGTTAACATTACAGCAACACTACTGGCATGTGTTTTTGATCACCTCCAGATTAGAAGAGTTCCATAGTCTGGACAGTGATACCGTGAGGCTCTATATGATGAAATCCTACTCAACTTTAGTGCTCATTATACTTCCATCCAAAAGGCTCCCAAATATTTACA
The DNA here is from genome assembly GCA_029721355.1 of Tegillarca granosa. NCBI lineage: Eukaryota > Metazoa > Mollusca > Bivalvia > Arcoida > Arcidae > Tegillarca > Tegillarca granosa. Next base: position 23,193,871 of record CM056595.1, read on the forward strand.
AATTCAAATAAATTTCATTTTAATGAAATATTCACAAAATATTTTATTTCAGACGAAAAGACTGACAGGTTAAATTAGCAAGTCAAGTGTAAAGAATTCTAGTATAAGTTTTTTTAAGTTATATGTATTCTCTTTTTTCAATTTAAGATAAAGTTATACAAAATAAAAATTTTATTTTTATAAATAATTGTTATTTCTTATTTCATAAAAAAAAAAATTACTACTCGCAGTGAGGGCATCTAAATTCAGAGTGTCTACGGACAACCCTAACATTTGAACAAAATCTGAGATGTGTCCAGTGACCACAAATATCACATAATGCCCACTTCACAATGACTAGGTCCAGACAGTCTCTTAAACCAGGTGGAGAATTCTTATGACAGATACAGCAATCACCCTCGGTATCACTGTCCTCCGACTGGAAATCAAAATTTCCACTGTCATCAACATAATATGCTGAAGGACCAGGCTGTGGGGAAAGAGCAACAGCTGGCATCTTGTCAGGTGTCTGTTTTGTGGACTTTACTGGCTTTTTTTTCTTATCATCTGACTGGCTTTTTTTAAATTTCTTTATCTGATCTGTAACATTATCTTCTGTTATTGCATGTCCTTCAACAATGCCACTTATTGATTTTATTGGCTTTCTTTTTTTCTTTTTTGTTTCTGCTTGGATATTCTTGCCATCAAAAAATTCAGTTAGAGCCATGAAGATATAAAATCTATATGATGGTGTTTTTAGTATATATATTTTATGCATTTTACAGAATTTCCTTACAACTATCCACTGGAAAAACCATGGAGGAAAAGCCAAGAATGGAATACAAGGGTAATTTTTAAATCACACACACACACACCTACCTGATAATTTGGTCAAGTATTTTTAGACATTTTGTTTGTGAAAAGAAGACAAGTGTAAATAATATTAGTATTTTTGTTATTAATTCATATCTATCTATCTATCTATCTATCTATCTATCTATCTATCTATCTATCTTTTGTATATACACATGTGTGTATACATATATATATATATATATATATATATATATATATATATATATATATATATATATTATATATTTTTTAAATTGTTTCAAAGTAATAGTATTCCTTTAAAAAGTGAAAAAGAACTGATTACATACACTCAAGTCAAGAATTGTCTCAAAACAATCTGATTGTTGTAATTGTTGTGATGTTGTTTAATGTTGCATCAGCATTTTTTCAGCTATTTGGGAGGAGAGCAAGCTTATTAATCACTATTGATTAATTTTATAACAAAGATACCTGTTCAGTTTTGATGTGCCATATGTGTACACTTTGGAAAATTATTCCTCATTAGTGACACTAGGGGCGGAAAAGTTTGATAGATAAAAAACATAAGCCAAATTCTAAGAACAAGTTTAAGTATGCAAGTGATATGAGAGTGTGTATTATGGCCTGCCATATACTAATGTACACTCTGGGAGACTTTTTGGTAAGGTGCTAATTCACCGAGTCATTATGCCACAGGGAAGCATACTACTCCCTGGGCCAATTATCCTGGCACTGGATGAAGTAGTCAATACTCTGTCATTCTAAAGCTGAGTGCTAGACAAAAAAGCTGTATCTCAAATTTAAAGTCTTTTGTATGAGTTCAATCCTCTGATCTTCTGCTCTCAAGGCAGAAGCTCTGCCACTGAGTCAAATAAAATCTGAGCATCAATACTAATGTCCAAGAAGAAATGTTGAGTCAATAAGTTTGAGAATCTGATAAGCTGTAATGTGATCTATGCTGTTTTGTCTGAAAGCTCTTGAACATATGTGTCATTATGGTAGCTCAGTAGGTACTGAGAGTAGAGTGCTGGCTTTGTATTTAGGTGGTCAGGGGTTCAAACCCCAACTGGGTCTAACCAACACTTGAAAATTGGTAGTAACTGTTCTTTTGCCAAGCACTCGACATTTAGAAATGAAAGTCACAGGGTCCTTCATATGAGATCTTAAAAACCAATGCCCCATGTCAGGCATGGTCACATTAAAGAATCCCCCCTGCATATTGCCCTAAGCACACTGCAAAGGTAAAAATTTCTGCCACTTCACCTGTAGCTGGTGACTTCAATATAAGTGAATTGTTCTTGACTGGGATGTAAAACCCAATTAAATCAAATTAAATCAATCTTGAACTTATGCATATAGTATTAGGATAATAATAAATTGAAAATATAATGCACTTATATTTTGTTTTCATGATTTTAGCTGATGCAGGAGCTTAAAGAAAGTATTGAAACATATAAACCTATGAAAGAACTCAAAATTCCTCAAGCCAAAATCCTATTGATTGGTCAAGTTGGTGCTGGTAAATCAAGCTTTTTCAACACCATAAATTCCATTTTCCGAGGTTATATTACTAGTCAGGCTTGCAGTGGAAATGCAGAACACAGTCTTACAACTGTGGTAAGTTGTTCCTATATTTAAATATATCACAACACAGATTCATGACAGAGGAGTGGGGTTAAGTTATTAGATTTTTATATCAGTTATTTCATTTATAAAGAGGTTATCATTTGTCTATATATTTCAGTATTCTCAGTACCACATATCTTTAGGTGAGTGAAGTAATGGTGTTTTACGCCAGGTTCAAAATTTACTTATATTCAGTATCATCAATGTCACTTGTCTGCATATTTCAGTACCATCAGTGTCGCTTGTCTATATATTTCAGTATCATGAGTTTCCCATGTCTATATTTTTCAGTATCTTCAGTATCATTTGTCTATATATTTCAGTATCATCACTGTGACTTGTCTTTATATTTCAGTATCATCAGGGTCACTTGTCTATATATTTCAGTATCATGAGTTTCCCATGTCTATATATTTCAGTATCTTCAGTATCATTTGTCTATATATTTCAGTATCATCACTGTGACTTGTCTTTATATTTCAGTATCATCAGGGTCACTTGTCTATATATTTCAGTATCATGAGTTTCCCATGTCTATATATTTCAGTATCATCAGTGTCACTTGTCTATATATTTCAGTATCATCAGGGTCACTTGTCTATATATTTCAGTATCATGAGTTTCCCATGTCTATATATTTCAGTATCATCAGTGTCACTTGTCTATATATTCAGTACCATCAGTGTCACTTGTCAATATATTTCGGTACCATCAGTGTGACTTGTCTTTATTTTTCAGTATCATGAGTTTTCCATGTCTATATTTTTCAGTATCATCAGTGTCACTTGTCTATATATTTCAGTATCATCAGGGTCACTTGTCTATATATTTCAGTATCATGAGTGTCACTTGTCTGCATATTTTAGTACCATCAGTGTCACTTGTCTATATATTTCAGTATCATGAGTGTCACTTGTCTGTATATTTCAGTACCATCAGTGTCACTTGTCTATATATTTCAGTATCATCAGGGTCACTTGTCTATATATTTCAGTATCATGAGTGTCACTTGTCTGTATATTTCAGTACCATCAGTGTCACTTGTCTATATATTTCAGTATCATGAGTTTTCCATGTCTATATATTTCAGTATCATCAGTGTCACTTGTCTATATATTTCAGTATTGTCAGTGTCACTTGTCTATATATTTCAGTATCATCAGTGTCACTTGTCTTTATATTTCAGTATTGTCAGTGTCACTTGTCTATATATTTCAGTATCATCAGTGTCACTTGTCTTTATATTTCAGTATTGTCAGTGTCACTTGTTTATATATTTCAGTATCATCAGTGTCTCTTGTCTTTATATTTCAGTATTGTCAGTGTCACTTGTCTATATATTTCAGTATCATCAGTGTCACTTGTCTTTATATTTCAGTATCATCAGTGTCACTTGTCTATATATTTCAGTATCATCAGTGTCACTTGTCTTTATATTTCAGTATTGTCAGTGTCACTTGTCTATATATTTCAGTATCATCAGTGTCACTTGTCTTTATATTTCAGTATCATCAGTGTCACTTGTCTATATATTTCAGTATCATCAGTGTCACTTGTCTATATATTTCAGTATCATCAGTGTCACTTGTCTTTATATTTCAGTATTGTCAGTGCAACTTGTCTATATATTTCAGTATTGTCAGTGTAACTTGTCTATATATTTCAGTATTGTCAGTATAACATGTCTTTATATTTCAGTATTGTCAGTATAACATGTCTATATATTTCAGATTCATCATTGTCACTTGTCTATATTTAGTTCTGTCAATTCAATAATATCAGCATTAAAAATACCACATGTCTTTTTGAAGTATCCAAATTGTATCATAAATGTCACTTGTCTATATATTTTTGTATCATCAGTATCGCGTTTCCACATTTTTCAGTACATCAGTTTCTCTTTCTTATCTGTTCCACTTTGCTGATTTCAGCATCATCAGTACCACTTAAGAGATAGGCCTTTTTTTACCCTCTAAATGCCTGAATTATGTTAACTTTTTACAGTATCGCCAGTACCAGATTAGGAATGATAACAATGGAAAACCACTGAACTTCCGACTTTGTGATACGCGAGGTCTGGAGGAAGACCAAGGACTTGATGGTCATGAAATCTGTTATCTTCTGGATGGTAACATACCTGACAGATACCAGGTAAAGATTGTTTGTAAAATTGAGAAAATATACACTTGGTGTTTAGAAATTATAGTCATATAGTTATTTCAAACTTATATGGTATGTCCTACATGATTGTAGGTATGGTTTTGAAAAGAAACCCTCACTGACATATGACACTACATTGTATTTGAATAGCTAAGCATTTTTGCAACCTTCCTTAGGTAAAAAAAATAATCCATGTAGATCCAGAACCAATATACTAGTTTCAATTTTGTATGCACAAATTTGTTTTAGCTAATCTGGGTTGAAGGATCAGATCTGCTATTGCAATCCATCTTTGTCTATCATCTTTGTGCATAATATTTAAATTGGAACTATTAAAGCAGTGGGTCAAAACTGGTGGGGGATTTTGATGTTATAAATCTAATTGCTTCTGTAAAAAAAATTGGGAACATGTCCTCGAGTGAGCGTTAAGATGCATGGGCCTCTTGTTACTTTTTTTAAATGTCAATGAGTACTTGTAATATATCTCCATAATACTAATATGACGATTTTGTTTATTTGTTAGTTTAATCCATCAGTACCAGTGACTCCAGATATAAACGGTTACAAACAGTCTCCCAAGGTAGCGGACAAGATCCATTGTGTAGCCTTTGTTGTTGATGCCAGCACAGTTGATGTTATGCCAGAGAAAGTATTAGAGAGAATGAAGACATTACAAGCCAGGATGAATCAGAGAGGTATGGTGGAATTTTCTATGACTCTAACACACTTTATGCCAGGTAGCTGTGTGTAGAGTCAGAACAATTTCTATTTCAGGGATTTTGTAATACCTACTGGTTTTTAAGACAGGGTGCTGCTTCATTTTTCTTCAGACTGATATTGGTAAAACTATAGAAAAATTAATACATTGTTGTAATAATTTGTAAATTGAGACATGTTTTGCTATAATTCAACACTGGCTGAACATAATTGCATGGAACATTCACTATTGATCTTGTCTGGCTATTTTCTTCGAAACGATGTCAAAGATCAAGGTCATGTCCAAGTTTTTGACCTTTGATGAAATTTACAATATTTTTTGGCCATTATAGATCATGGGATTTTCAGTTTTAGCTTTACCATAAATAGCTAAAACATATAAAAAAGCTGTGCAAGATTTTTTTAGACTAATTTGGATTAATTTAAAATATGTAAAAGTGAACAGTTGACCACAAACATATATTATGGGTTTTGCCTTGAAATTTTCTGTAGGTGCAATTTTTTACAGAAATGTAAATTGGACATGGAAATTTTTGCAAAATTCTAAAAAAAAAACCTTTGCTGATGAAATAATAAACATTTTTGAACCAAATTTGGTGCCTATCGAATCAGCCATAAGCCTTTTAAGCTATGTGAGCCATACAGGCTTATTTGGCCTCTTTTTGAAATAAAATTGTTCTGACCCTACACTCATCTGCCAGAGATAAAGTGTTTTAGGGTCAGAGGAAAAATGGACTAGTCATTTCTGTAGTCTAATGATCAACAGTACTCTGAAAATTGGCAACATTATGAACCACAAGATACACTGGCATAAAAAATTCACTGGTTTAAAATATAGTCATTTTTAGCTTAACTGGCAATAGCCAGCTGAGCTTATGGCATGGCGAAGCGTGCGTGCGTGCATCTGTGCGTAACCTTTAATCTTCTCCTATGAATCTACTGGACACATTTAACCAAATTTTGTGTGAAAGGTCCCTAGGTGATGCAGATTAAAATTTGCACAAATCAACTACCTTCGGCATCCAAGATGGCTGCCGTTACTATAAATAGCAAAAAAGTGATAAATGGCTGATACATGTTTATTTATCAACCGATTTAGTTCCAATTTGGTATAAAGAAAGTAGATGCATAGCCATTAAACATATATAACATGTTTTTCAGAAACATTTTTTATTGGGTCGCTATTAGCAGAATATTCATAAAGTGCTATATTTAGCCAATTCTTTGAAAATCTTCTCCTCAGAAACTACTGACCTATTTGAACCTAATTTGGTGTGCAAGGTCCCTAGGTGATGTAGATTAAAGTTTGCACAAACTGTGGCATCCAAAATGGCCGCAGTTATTTTAAATAGCAAAAAGTAATGAATGGCCAATACACATTTATGTATCATACAATTTGGAATATAGACAGTAGATGTATAGCCATTTTACATACATATCATTTTTTTTCTGAAACATTTTAGCTCAACTGGCAATAGCTAGCGGCATGGCTGTCTGAAATTCACGTGCAAATAAAGTGCCAGTTGAGCGATTCAGGCCCTTTTGGGTCTCTTGTTTTCATATTGAAATCTAAGAGTGATTAATTAGTCTCAATGGTTTTCTTTTGTTACTTAAACTCCTCGAAAACTTCAATTCAGAACCTAAGTCTCATGCACTTGAGGTTATCAATGATTTAATGTATTGTTGTAAATACCTTGAATTGCTTATGCAATGAAAAATAATTTGCAATGAACTTAACCAGAATCAATACAGTGGGTGAACAGGGTTATGGAAACTTGATCTCTACCCCACCTTCTCACCCACCCACACAATAAAGTTTAGTAGGTTTGTAGCAATTACCTTGTCTGTCTGTTCACCCATCTGTCTGTCTGTTCACCCATCTGTCTGTCTGTCCCAGTATTGTGTCTGCTCCATAACTTTCACATCTACAAGGATACTTGACACAGATATATAAAGACCAGTATGAGAAAATATGTTACATACTAAATTAAGTGTGTGGGTCAAAGGTCAAGGTTATAAAATCAAAAGTTCAAGGTCACAAGATAAAATCTTAGATTTGACCCCATAGGCCATAGGGATATTTGTCTTTCGAAAGACAGCATTAATTTCAGTTTGCATAAATTTCTTTCATTTGAAGGTGTGCCACAGGTTGTGCTTTTAACAAAAATTGACAAGATTTGTGAGCTAGCAGAAGAAGATATATCGGTGGTTTTCAAGAGTCCAGCTGTTCGTGACATGGTGGATAAAGTATCCCAGATCATTGGTTTACCAAGAGCACATATACTGCCATTAAAAAATTATGAGAAAGAGATGGAGTTGGAAGATGGGATCAACATTTTGGCACTTCTTACTTTAAAACAGATACTGCATTTTGCAGATGATTACCTGTATAATTTCCTGGATTATGCAGACACGGAAAATCTACAAGAAATGAATATCAGAGAGTAAATCTATCCAAATGTGCAGTAACTTTTGCCTTACACTGTATTGCTGTGTAATCATAAATTTTCATGGTCTTTAATTTTTGTGGCTCTAAGAAAAAATATCATTTCATGGGGGGATGAATTCTTAGGTGACCAGAGTTTAAAAAGTGAACCGCATGTTGTAAAAATATTGTCTTATGTGTTCAGTGTTACCGGATTACTCTACTTATTTCACTCATGTTGTCAAAAAGGTAAGTTGTTATAAATATATATCAAACTATTTCGTTGACATGTAAATTCATGGGTCGAGGTGTCCACGAAAACAACGAAAATTGGGCCAACACGAAATTTGTTGATTTTACAGTAATTTATGAACGTCTAGTCCACACACACACACACACACACACACACACACACACACACCTATATAGGTGTGTCTACTATATAGAAAGTTATTTTGGTAGATTTTGAATTAAGTAATTTTTGCATTAAAAATGGGATGAAAATTTCAGTGGTTGTTTATATAGTGATTGAAATATGTACAGTACTTTCAAATTGGATTAAAAAATCACAAATACAACATCAACAACAAGAAAGAGTGGACAGTGTTTTTTGAACTCACATTCTACAAGTGCAGATGTACCAACTCTTTTCATGTTATACTTTGTAATTGCAGATTGATTAATGATTAATCATTTCAAACTCTTGATATCAGCAAGTATACTCAATAACTTTACATTGTGAAAAAGAGCTTTAACTTCTTCCTGAAATATACTTTCTTCCTTTTTTCCTTCCTTCCTTCATGTCAAGTGACCACCATAAGAAATACAAGATACAGTTACTGAGTTAGAATTAACCAATGTAACTTACAGATACATCTTTCTTAATACATGTACATGTATTTATTTTTTTTTTAGCAATTTTCGTATGACCGCAAGATTTATAACCCAATATGGGATGCATAAAATAAAGAAAGCTTGCCTGTTGGAAATTTTTTTTTTTTTTTTTTTAATTATTTTTTAACAGATGATCATCAACCAATAATTACCTGTTAGTGCTCTTATAAAGATGACAGTTATATTTTATTTCTTGATGAAAGTCAAATGCATGTTAATAATGCTATATCAATTATATAATAATCTTCTTTACACATTTGCCGCTTGTAGTTCTTTCTGGTAGACAAATTATAATTGAGAATGTGTCGTGTGATTTTGAGATTTAGTAGTCTTCATATGAAAATCTAATTCCAAGCGATTCTCCGAAAGTACAAAACAAATAAAAGAAAACGTTATAACTGAAAAATACAAATTTTATGTCTGCATATGAAAATCTTATTCCAAGTTATTCTCTGAAAGTACAAAACAAATAAAAAACGTAATAACTGAAAAATACAAATTTTATGTCTGCATATAAAAATCTTATTCCAAGTTATTCTCTGAAAGTACAAAATAAATAAAAGAAAATGTAATAACTGAAAAATACAAATTTTATGTCTGCATGTGAAAATCTTATTCCAAGTGATTCTCTGAAAGTACAAAATAAATAAAAGAAAACATAATAACTGAAAAATACAAATTTTATGTCTGCATATGAAAATCTTATTCCAAGTTATTCTCTGAAAGTACAAAACAAATAAAAAACGTAATAACTGAAAAATACAAATTTTATGTCTGCATATAAAAATCTTATTCCAAGTTATTCTCTGAAAGTACAAAATAAATAAAAGAAAATGTAATAACTGAAAAATACAAATTTTATGTCTGCATGTGAAAATCTTATTCCAAGTGATTCTCTGAAAGTACAAAATAAATAAAAGAAAACATAATAACTGAAAAATACAAAAGCATGGAAATAAAACTGTACAACAAATTATGCAATCAAAAATACTAAAAATAAGTTATAATTTTCATACCAAAAAGTATTAACTAATTGTTGGAAAAACCGGTGTTAATGGTTGACTTGTGCCCAGACAATTGAAATTCAAAAAAAAAAAAAAAAAAAAACAAACAAACAAACAAACAAACAAATATGTTTATTAAAAAAAAACAAATAAAAAACAATAGTGTTATAAATAGAAAATCAACAATCAATAATTCATGGTTTTTTTTTTTGCACAAAAATAATAAAGGACATAAATTTATAACAGTTACAAAATAAAAATGTTAACACATTCTTACACCACTTATTGGTCATTTTTTTCTTTATTGCAACATTAAATAAATATTGGAATTTGGGATTTAAAAATATTGAATATAATACTGGTCTGCTACAGTCATAAAGGTTATGCAAGAAATTTATGAGTAAGTTGTTGTAATGATATCAGGAAAATGATCCTTAAACTGTAACTAAATGAATTTAGGACATTCGTTTGACTTGTACAGAACCATTTTTTTTTCTTTGATATTGGAAGTGGGTCAAAGAGCACTATCATGGATTATAGTGCCTTTCATTGTCTGATTTTGAATTCCAGTCCAGCGGATCCCAGTATGTAAAAGTTTGTCAGTTCACTTGCTGACCAAGTTTTCTCCAGGCAATCCATATTCTTCCATAATCACAGATCTGACCTCAAAATCAGTTAAAAAAAATTCTTGATTGCTGCATAAACCACCATCACTAAATTAAACTCACTTTTGGAAGTATATGTATAATGCAGGTATTATAAACATGGCAACTCCCATTAAAATGACACTATCGATATCAGAATTTTAAATATAATTTTTTTTGTTAGTCAGTGAAGGGAGAATGTACAATCTTATACCATACATAACATGCAGATTTTCCTTTCATTGTGATTCTTTATTTGTAATGTAAGCACATATAACTATATACATTAAAGTCTATCATAAAAAGAACTAAAAAGATTTGTTGTTTTTTAGCATAGAGCTAAAAGTTTATCAAAACACGCTACAAACAAGGTGGTGAAAGTGTTTTTAGCATCATTTTTAGCTCACTTGAGCACTTTGTGCATATTGTGATGGATCATTGTCCGTCATTCATTGTGCGTCAACTTTTGATTGTTAACACTCCTGAGGCCACAATTTTAGTCCTATCTTTATCAAACTTGCTCAGAACTATCCTCTTGACAAAAGCTAGCTCAAGTTTGTATATGGGCCATGTTGGGTCAATAAGTAGATCACCAGGTCAAATAATAGAAAAACCTTGTTAAAACTCCTGATGCCCTAATTTTAGCCCAATCTTCATCAAACGTCAGAATGATCCTCCTGAAAAAAGCTAGCTCAAGTTTGTATATGGGCCATGTTGGGTCAATAAGTAGATAACTAGGTCAAATATCAGAGAAACGTTGTTAATCACTCCTGAGTCCCCAATTTAAGCCCAATCTTCATCAAACGTTGTCAGAATGATAATGATCCTCTTGAAAAAAGCTAGCTCAAGTTTGTATATGGGCCATGTTGGGTCAATTAGTAGATCACTAGGTAAAATGATAGAAAAAACTTGTAAATCACTCCTGAGTCCCCAATTTTAGCCCAATCTTCATCAAACGTTGTCATAATGATCCTGTTGACAAAAGCTAGCTCAAGTTTGTATAAGGGCCATGCTGGGTCAATAAGGAGGTTGCTAGGTCAAATAATAGAGAAACCTTATTAACCATCCTGAGTCCCCAATTTTAGGCCAATCTTCATCAAACGTTGTCAGAATGATCCTCTTGAAAAAAGCTAGCTCAAGTTTGTATATGGGCCATGTTGGGTCAATAAGTAGATCACCAGGTCAAATAATAGAAAAACCTTGTTAAAACTCCTGATGCCCTAATTTTAGCCCAATCTTCATCAAACGTCAGAATGATCCTCCTGAAAAAAGCTAGCTCAAGTTTGTATATGGGCCATGTTGGGTCAATAAGTAGATAACTAGGTCAAATATCAGAGAAACGTTGTTAATCACTCCTGAGTCCCCAATTTAAGCCCAATCTTCATCAAACGTTGTCAGAATGATAATGATCCTCTTGAAAAAAGCTAGCTCAAGTTTGTATATGGGCCATGTTGGGTCAATTAGTAGATCACTAGGTAAAATGATAGAAAAAACTTGTAAATCACTCCTGAGTCCCCAATTTTAGCCCAATCTTCATCAAACGTTGTCATAATGATCCTGTTGACAAAAGCTAGCTCAAGTTTGTATAAGGGCCATGCTGGGTCAATAAGGAGGTTGCTAGGTCAAATAATAGAGAAACCTTATTAACCATCCTGAGTCCCCAATTTTAGGCCAATCTTCATCAAACGTTGTCAGAATGATCCTCTTGAAAAAAGCTAGCTCAAGTTTGTATATGGGCCATGTTGGGTCAATAAGTAGATCACTAGGTCAAATGATAGAAAAACCTTATTAACACTCCTGAGTCCCCAATTTTAGGCCAATCTTCATCAAACATCAGAATGATCCTCTGGACAAAAGCTAGCACAATTTTGTATATGGACCATGTTGGGTCAATAAGTAGGTCACTAGGTCAAAAAATAGAAAAACCTTTTTAACACTCCTGATGCCCTAATTTTAGCCCAATTGTCATCAAACATTGTCAGAATGATCCTCTTGACAAAAGCTAGCTCAAGTTTGTATATGGACCATGTTGGGTCAATGAGTAGGTCACTTGGTCAAATAATAGAAAAACCTTGTTAATCACTCCTGAGTCCTAATTTTAGCTTAATTTTCATCTACCTTGCTCAGGATGATACTCTTGACAAGAGGTACCTTAAATTGTATATGGCTCGTGTTGGGTCAATAAGTAGGTCACTAGGTGAATTATAGAAAAACTTCATTAACACTCCTGGGGCCCCAATTTCAGCCCAATCTTGCTCAGAATGATCCTCTTGACAAAACCTAGCTGAAGGATGTGTTAGGGTCATGTTTAAGGGTCATCTTGGGTCAATAAATAGGTCACTAGGTCAAATTATAGAAAAGGTGTAGTTTGCCAAAATCACATCGAGTGTACATTATTTTCAGGTGAGCGTCCAGGGCCTTGATGGCCCTCTTGTTTGAAATGTACATGCACAGATATTTGGAAAGTTTTGCATGAAAAAAGCCACTGACTGTTTGCTTATTTTCTCTGTGATGAATAGCATAACAAGCTCTAAAGCATACTGACTCAGTGAGCTAGCACTCTAACAAAGTCACATCGAGTGAGTGCTAGTACATAGCAGGCCATAATACAAACTTGCACTTCTCACTCATACACAAACTTGTTCCTAGTTGAATCTATAGAGATTTATAACATTGCTCTTGTTGTTAATAGCTGAAAAATTGCTGATGTGAAGTTAGACATCATTACAACAACAACAATACTGTCTTTTTACATGTGGGAAAATTTGTGATTTTTTAGCTCACCTGACCAAAGGTCATGTGAGCTTATGGCATAGCGCAGCGTGTGTATGTGCTTGTGTGTGTGTGCATGCATGTGTGCGTCGTTAACACACATTTTCAACTTCTCCTCCGAAAGTACTGGACAGATTTCAATTAGACTTGGCCAGAAGCATGTCTGGGTCAGTGCAATTCAGATTTGTTGGTAGCATTCCCATGCCTACCAAAACTAGGTCATGATGACCTAGGGGTGCAAAAATCTTTAAAAATCTTTTCAAAACCAATGATGGAAGAAAATATCTGATAGGTCTTAAACCTATAGTATGTTCATTTCTTGAAATTCAGTTAAAAATTGGGTTATGTGTTTTTGCATAGGCATATATATTAGGATATTAATGGTATGGACATGACAATCATTTTGATATATGACTCCAGGTCATACATTTAAAGGTCAAGGTCATAGGTGCATAAACAGACTGAAATTGTTAATTATCTTGGAAAATTTTAACTTTTTTATTGGCATGTATATTAGAATATTGTAGGGATTGATATGGGGCTAATATTAATGTATGATTCAAGGTCTTACGTTCAAAGGTCAAGGTCATAGATGCACAAGAAAACTCAAATTGTTAATTATCTTGAAAACTATTAACTTTTTGCATAGACATATTTATATATTTGAATATTGTAGGTATTGACATGACAATCATTTTTATATATGACTCAAGGTCATACATTTAAAGGTCAAGGTCATAGGTGCATAAACAGACTGAAATTGTTAATTATCTTGGAAAATTTTAACTTTTTTATTGGCATGTATATTAGAATATTGTAGGGATTGATATGGGGCTAATATTAATGTATGATTCAAGGTCTTACGTTCAAAGGTCAAGGTCATAGATGCACAAGAAAACTCAAATTGTTAATTATCTTGAAAACTATTAACTTTTTGCATAGACATATTTATATATTTGAATATTGTAGGTATTGACATGACAATCATTTTTATATATGACTCAAGGTCATACATTTAAAGGTCAAGGTCATAGGTGCATAAACAGACTGAAATTGTTAATTATCTTGGAAAATTTTAACTTTTTTATTGGCATGTATATTAGAATATTGTAGGGATTGATATGGGGCTAATATTAATGTATGATTCAAGGTCTTACGTTCAAAGGTCAAGGTCATAGATGCACAAGAAAACTCAAATTGTTAATTATCTTGAAAACTATTAACTTTTTGCATAGACATATTTATATATTTGAATAATGTAGGTATTGACATGACAATCATTTTGATATATGACTCAAGGTCATACGTTCAAAGGTCAAGGTCATAAGTGCATAAAAAGACTGAAATTGTTAATAATCTTGGAAACTATTAACTTTTTGTAGGCATGTATATTAGAATATTGTAGGAATTGATATGGTGATCATTCAAGGTCTTACGTTCAAAGGTCAAGGTCATAGATGCATAAGAAGACTCAAATTGTTAATTATCTTGAAAACTATTAACTTTTTGTATAGGCATGTATATTAGAATATTGTATGTATTTTTGCAAATGATTTTGGCCATATCCTCAGGTGAGCCTTAAGGCCAATGGGCCTCTTGTTTTTTTTTTTTAGAAATTCAGGAAAATTGAAGTTAACAAAAGATCAACCACTTTTATATATCAATCTTTTAAGAGCTGGAGTCCACATTGCTTAAATGTCACATTATGACAATATCTGAAATTTTGTGAATCCAAACAATATTAAGTCAACTGTTTTTACTTAGTGTAAAAATTGGGCCATACTGACTCAGTGAGCTTGCACCTAAAACAGTCGCACCAAGTCTGTGCAAGTGCAAGACAGACAATAATAAACACTTGCACATCTCATGCATACAAAAGCTTGTTTTTAGATTAATCCTTAAGAGATTATTTAGTTGACATGCTTTTGTCACAAATAGCTGAAAGTTTGCTTGAGCCAAGGTTAAACAATATTAAAACCAAATCTAAACACATAAACCAGGAAATGTTTCTCTTTCAAAGCAATTAGTTTTAATATCAATATCATTTTTACACAATGTACAATGGCATGTATGTTAATTTAGTACTTGTGTGTTTGTAGGCATCTTTTGGGACTAATCATGTACATCCTGAAGTCAAAAATGACAAAATGACTGTATGGTCCAAGTACACTTTTACACAACGTTAGCGACATTGTTAAGAAAACAACCCTATGTTAAATTTCAATTTATTAGTTTATTAGTTCCATAAAGAAGAACCTTCTTAAATAAATCCTTATAGAAGACTGACAATATATATATATATATATATATATATATATATATATATATATATATATATATTTTATATCAATAATGAAATAATGGCAAATATTTAACTAATAAAACACATATTATCACAGCAGTGAAATACATATATTTCCACCAGTGAAAATATATGTATTTCACTCCGAATTCCTTCACTTGCAATTTAGAGGGGTTTTTAATTAGAGTTACTCCCCTTTTAATTATTGGGAACGGGTGCCCTGTACTTGTTTCTCGTCACACTTTGGTGCCGCAGGTTTTTCTGAATTGCGTCAACCATTAGACAAGCGAATAACAGTGTACAATTGCGTCAACCATTAGACAAGCGAATAACAGTGTACCTTGTCAATGTTGTTTATTATCGTCAACAACGGTCACATCTGTATGTCGACGGCGCAATCCATTGCTTTAATTAACCAAATATGTCAGATATAAAAACAATTCAAACAGTGATATAAAATAAATAGAACATTTAACAGTGAAGTATGAATATGAATTTTATTTTGTCTCGTGAAGTGAGAAAATCAATATTTTCACTCAACGGCTGTGCCGTCTCGTGAAAATATTGATTTCCTCACTCCACTCAACAAAATAAATTTCATATTCATACTTCCCTGTTAAATATCCTATATATATATATATATATATATATATATATATATATAAACAGAGAGAGAGAGAATGGCTCACCTAAAAAATTTGTTCAAGTGACCCAAAAATAATAAATAATAACAACAATATGGAATTATATTTTTGTATGATTTGACTTTTAATCTTGTCTGAAGATAATATTATAACAAATGAGAATAAATCTTAACAATTAAAACAACTAGAAGTGATGCACTAATACATAAAAATGTCATAAAACAATTGGCTTCTTTTTACAACATGATACACCTTCAGTTTCTACATTTACATGTATACACATGCAAGCTTTTCAAGATGAAAAAGATTTCATTAAAAGTATACAAGTACATTCAACATTTATCATGCATAGTGAAATTAATGAATTGAGAAAACGAGTACAGAACACTTATAATCATAATTACAATTTTTTTGTGGTCTCAAGATATTGTTTTATTCCAAAATTTCATTTTGTCATATACAGAGAAAGACCCAATATCCTGTCAGAAATATTTTATTATTTTCATTACCATTATTAGCTATATTGTACATGTGTATTTACATAGCAAGGTTTGTCAACATTAAAAAAATAATAAACTTTGTGCATACCGTTACATACAAGCCAGAACTGATCAACGATTCTCCACCATCTTGTATATGTAACATGCCTATGGTTGTCACTCTATAGGGAGAAATGTACAGTTTCAGTTGTGATAGATTGGCTGTTGGTCAAGTTAAAGGAGTGGCTTTCCAAAAGGGGTAAATTTGTTCACAAACAAGTCAATGCAAGAGAAATGTGGCCTGAACAAAGGGGTGGTCAAATAAGTGAGTAGCAATCCGAGAGGGGGAGAACTGTACTGAGATTTTTACAAATAGATAAAGTTTTTTTTTTATAGATATTTAACTTTTTAATGACCGCTGGTCCTCCATGGTCATTAGGGGATCAGTGGCCAAGTAGTCCCAAGTGTGGACTTATGAATCAATAAATCACAATGCCTCTCACCACATAAGTTTGAATCCAGCTCGGGCAGTTCCTAGTGTTAGTGTTTGAGTTTAGTTGTCGAAGATTTTTTCAAGACACTCAGCTTCCCTACATGATGAGAAAAATGACTGTCTCGATATTAGTAAACAGAAGCTTGACTGGATCATAAAACTTCACTTGATTCTCTACTTCATTGAAATCATTCTATTCTGTACCTAATGCTGAACACAACAATGATAAATACACTACATTAACAAATTGATTTATGATTTGATTTGATTTAATGGAGTTTTACATCCCAGTCAAGAATTTTTCACTTTAAATATCACCAGCTATAGGTGAAGTGGCAAAAACTTTGACCTTTTTAGTGAGCTTAGGGCAATGGAATGGTCGGTTCTTTAACGTGCCAAGCCTGTCATGACACTGGACATTGGTTTTTTAGGGTCTCCTCCGAATGACCACATGACTTCAATATCTAAATGCTGAGTGCTTTGCCAAAGAACAGTCACTACCAATTTTCACGTCTTGGTCAGACCCGGCTGGGGTTCACACCCAAACTCCCATATGCAAAGTGAGCACTTTACCAACTGAGCTACCATAGTGGTATACAAAATTGACAGAAATATAATTTTAAATGTAAAATAGAGGTAGATCTAGGGTTAAAAAAAATTTTAATTTGAAAAAGAGAAGTAAAAGAAAATAAGACACATCAGTTATGAGTATATATGTACTGACTATGAATATAGCGTATTGTGATTTTCTGAATACTCTGGTTTCCTCTACTATCCCATAACTTATAACTTCCACAGAAGTAAAGAATTTTAACTGGGGTGTAAAAATTATGTCATTCCATTTCATTCTATAACCTCACAATTTTTTCAGTTTTTCACATATGATGGAGTGGAGTGGAGTCATAGTGTTTTTGTACTAGTCATACTTATATTAAAAGTGTCAATCTGGGATGATGGAGCAAATAGTGGTGCAAAGAGAAAAATCACTTTCTCACACTAGGAACTGCCCGAGTTGGATTCAATCTTTAAAAGTGAGATGCACTGTGATCTGTAAGCATTCTACTTTAGACCAATCAGCTGCCAAGGTCTCTTTTTACAGATGCCTTATACCTATGTCGCCTAATGAATATCGTAATTTTTCTTGTGAACAGTTAAGCATATACATAAAAAGACACCTACCTGTAACACAAGATAGCTTACCAGATCAATGTGACAATAATATAGCTCTTAGAAAAACATACAACAATAATATATTGAATTACACTTGCCAACCTGTTTTAAAAGGAAATGGGGACAGACGAGAAGCAGCAAAGCTGTGTGTGAGTCAGCAAAGCCGACAAGCTGGGAAGAGTGAGGGAGGGGTGTCAAAAATTTTGAAAAAAATCCTTTCGTGATTCTAATGACTCAAACTATGTCTTTTAAGGCCTAACAAAAACAAATTAGACCCCACATTGTTCTATGTATGCATGGTTTATATCGCCAACAAACCTGGCAGCTCAGTAACAGCATGCATTTAATCATTTTTTCGTGTTAATCAGATTTAATCAGAAACTCAAATTTCAGGTCTGAAATCGGGACTTTCCCACTTAAATAGGGAAAGTTTGTATGTTGAACAGGATGTAAATGAATGTCAGGTTTCAATCATGTGTATGTCATGATTTAGGGGGAAAAAACTTCCTGACTAATCAAGTTTTCGACAACAACATAACTGGAATGCTAATACCTTGTATGTTATAATGTACAATATAAAAAGAAATTAGTGACGACTTGTTGCAAAGAGTTTTTATCTGTTTAAATAAAGTGTTCCAAACCTCTACTGTGCTCCTTAATTAGATTTCTATCAATACTATTTTACAACTCATTTGACATAGAGCTTCTGGATTACATAAACACATATATATCACATTATATTTTAAAATTACAGGTATATTTACAATATCTACAATATACATATATAAATATAAATAAGATTATTGTTGGTACAATAAAACATTATTACACATCTCATTTTAATACATGTCATATCCAGTAAAAGTTCAACCTGTATTATAATCAAATCACAGACAGGGTACCTGCCTATAGTGGACAAAATAATTTTGTTCTCCACCTTATTCCATGTGTATAGATTGGCAAACATCATTTTTTATGTTTTCAAAAGATCCTGATTCGGGTGTAAAATATCATTAGTAATATTCAATCCATCTAACAGATATAAAAAAGTATACAACAGACAATTTCACAAAATCTTGATTTGCCATTTTTTTGTTTGTTCTATATCACTGTTGAAGACAAACAAATCATACATGTCACTGATCAAGTGATTTTATACAAACCATTGATGCCATTGATCATGTGACTTTTGTACAAAACCATCAATGCCACTGATCATGTGACTAGCATATGACTACATGTATATGTCTGATATCACTTGTTTGGCTGTTTCAGAAATTTTTTAATTAGACCCTTTGATTAAATGAATAACATTTTTGGTACAAGAATTACAATTTATGAAAAGTCTTTACAGCTCCAATCTCTCACCTTGATTTTTTTTACATGCATAATGAAAACTTAAAAACATACATGAAACACAAACCTCAATGTTGATGGTGCTATCACCAGAAAAATTACACCTCCTCCCCTTACTTGACCCAGAGAGGCAATATATCATATTCATCTTGCATTTTAATTTGAACATAAAACAGATCATTTGTTTAGCTAGCACTGATCATATCATAATTACAAACAAACATCACACATGTTCATCAACATAAAAACAAAGCTATAATATACCACTATGAAGATACTGTAAGTATTAAAATTATGTACTTATGATAGTAATTTAAGAATATTTTAAGAATACCAATAAAAGTGCTCGATCAAGTAATTTCTAAATTAGAAAATTTTAAGATAATACATGTATATCTAAGACGTGTGTACTACATGTATATTGAAAGTTTTAGCAACATTTTATTTTAGCACTTTATGTGGTTTGGTCTTTCCAGATAAAACAATACATATGTTTAGTACATACAATTCCGAAAAATTAAGCGACTTGGTTTACACATAAAAAGTTGATGACCTTAAAAAAAACTGGTTATTCTTTCCGTAAAGTAAAATTGCCTAAGTATTTGTCAATACAGGTGATTTACAGTATACAAACCTTACATACAAAAGTATAGAGATGCTTAAGTTATTCCGGGAAGTAGAACTCTTGAACACCATGTGGAAACCGGAAAATACGATGACTTAGGAGGGTCTAATGTGTATAATGTTAGAAATACATTACAAAAAAATCAAGCAGTTGAAAAAAATTATAGCAAGATTTCCTATCTACTTAGGTAGTCTGAAAATGTGCTGTAACACATTTAATTTGTTTTAATTTCTGAAAAAAAGAAACTGATGTCACACATAGAGAAACAGTTTATTTAAGAAAAAAAAATTAAAAATATAAATAAATAATAACTTAAAAAAATTATGCAAGCATCTGAATACTTTTGTTAAAAGATCAAATTCATAATACGTGTATGTCTCTTTTCACTTACTTAGCCGCATATAGCTGCAAAATTGCTGATTTGACTTTAAACTTCAACTCATTAAATTACTCTAAGTCTTACAGTAACTGATGAAGCTTAGTTTCTTCATTTATAAATAATTTTGTTCATATAGACGTAATTAAGAAATTTATAGATAATGTGTTATGATATTACACAGCCACTAAATGTACTTGGATCTTTTTCTGACATAGGTGTTTCTTTTTCTTGAACAGGTGGTAGTTCTCCTGGTTTCTTTTTATCCTGTAAATATAAGGATAAACATTTAATTAGTTCATTTCCATACATGTATTTATTTATTTATTTATTTTTTATCTTATTTTTAATTATTTTTTTTAATTTTATTTATTTATTATTTTTTAATCATCTTTTTTTTTTTACAAAAATGAAATAATAAATGTGTGTGAAAATTCATTAATAAAGCAATTTTATGTCCATTTGGGAATTTTCAGGTATTCATATACATGTATATATATATATATATATATATATATATATATATATATATATATATATATATATATATATATATATATATAATCATGTATATTACAATTCATTTGAAGGACAGTCTAGAATGATCAAACTTAAGTATATATTCAATGAGTATGTAATGAATTTCAATGGTTATTTCATGTAGAGCAGTGCATTATTGGGTAAAACAAGAATTCCATGGAATTAAATGTCTCACCTGGTAAGTTTTTGATCAAGTAGAAAATAAATTACTTTAATATCAACTTTCACATTTTGTGGAGTACTTTTTCAGAAATTTTCAAAAGTATCTTTAGCATGCATTTTAAAAAATTTTTAAAATGATTTTTAGTTGCATCTGATTACTAGCATTTTTCAGATCTAGTGTAAGAAGAAGAAAATCCTTTCAAAACATCTCTAAGTCAAATCCATTGTTATTATGTGTCTTGTTGCTTGGTTGCTATGGTAATTGCCAGGTACCTGTCAATCATCATTTCAATTTTCATCCTGGACAATCTGTGATCACTGACAGTGCTACTTTCATTTATCAGGTACTGTTTGAAACTATTCTATTATTATCACAATACTTACATCTTTAGGTTCTGGTTTAGGAGCCATTTTAGCATCCATCTTTTGATAAACTTCTTTACTCCATAAAGGATTAAGACTTGGTTCCTGGAACTCTTCTGGACTTGCCAAACCATAAGTAGCTTTTAATTCCAACTGTGGTGGATCAAATGGTAATTTCTGATGGTATCTAAATGTAACAGATAAACGTCTAAATATTTAAAAGAACATGTAATTTGGAATTAAATTGAGACAGCAATAATTTCATTCAATTTTATGATTGACAAAAGCACGCATTACATATCAGAAGTCTGTACAGTACAAAACACATTGTAGGAAAGGCAAAATTAAACTAAGATTAATACAGTTAAATGTTCTATAATTCTCTTCCAGAGAAGTCATCCTTTTTAGAAGTGTCTACATATTAATAACAAAAGGGCCACATAATTGGGATGATTGTAACAACAAATCTTTAAAACAAACAGTTGTTCACATCCCTGTCAAAATTCTTTTCACACATATGAAAGTGACCAGTTCTGGGATGTTGGAGAAAAACCACTGACCTTTGGCGGAAAAAAAAAAAAAAAAAAAAAAAAAAAAAAAAAGCCTCCTCAAACAAGGGCACTGTGATTTAGAACCTGGTCTCTTTTTACACAATGACATAAGACATACATGTACCAATACTTTGAAATTCATTAGAATCAAACTCAGCAGGAATTTATCAGTTATCCCTTATTATTTAGATTTCAATGCAAAAAAGTTTGATTGAACATATAAACATTAAAAGAATTTATCAGTTATCCCTTATTATTTAGATTTCAATGCAAAAAAGTTTGATTGAACATATAAACATTAAAATACCAAAGGACTTAGGGAATAGTATTAAGGTTTTTTCCCTTCTTTGGGGGGGGGGGGGAGAGGTTGGCTGTAATACTGTTTACTGCTGTGCATGCAACTTTTAGCTATTCGTAAATAGGCCAGGTTATAAATCTCTTAAGACTAATCCAACAAACATACCACTATCCTAGTTACATTTTTCCGACACTTAATGAACAAGATGATACTCAGAATATTAAATTAAAAGTTTTATATATGACCTGACAAAGTTTGAACCCCAGACCTAAAGTTCTTGATGCAGACATTCTACCACTGAGCCACCCAGGTAATTAGTCAAAAACCAATTAAATTTGAATTTTAGTTAAGATAAACCTTGATAATAATATTTTGTTACCACAATTATGTTTAATTGATAAAATACTAACATCATTCCATTTTCTCTATCACACTTTTCTAGAGTTCTTTTAATCACAGGCCCAAACTTTCTGAAAAATAAATGGTTTCCTGGTCTTGCTGTTGTTCCTGGTCCCTTGGCTGATGCATATTCTGTACATTTCTTTTCAGCTTCACTATACACTGAAAATATATATTTACAGAATGATCATGATAATACACTCAGAACCTGCTTTAAAAATTATCTTAAGATTTGATAGACTTACAATTTTTCCATAATAAACAGTATTGTCATATACCACTTTTTGAATTTAATCATAAAAATACATTCAAAAAGTGGTATATGACAATACTGTCATTGTATGTTTGCATGTTTGTTTTGTTTTGTTTTGTTTTGTTTTGTTTTGTTTTTTGTTTTTTTTTTGGGGGGGGGGGGGGGGTTGGGTTTTTGTTTTGTTGTTTGTTTTTTTTTTTTTTTTGGGGGGGGGGATATCTAGGAATTCACTTTACATATTGTAACATATATTGAACTGTAATAACAAGAGGCTCATGGGCCTTAATGCTCACCTGAAGATATTTGTTTGCAAAGCACAAAGACAATTTTTCTCAAGTTAAGAACTGCCACAAACTTAATCAGAAATACATTCAGTCCCATTTCATTTACAATTAGCTTACCAGTATATTATATGCATGAAGTAACTGTAGTACAATGAATAATTTCAAAATCATTAACAAATTTCAGTATACTTATTCAGCTATGTCCTTGACCTTTAAACATATATAAACTTGAACCATATAGGATCGTCATGTCAATACCTACAATATTCTAATATACATGCCAATAAAAAAGTTAAAGTTTTCAAGATAATAAGCAATTTATGTCTTCTTTAGCAGCTGTGACCTTGACCTTTGAACACATGACCTTGAATCATATATCAAAATGATTGTTGCTGCAGTACCTACTATATTCTAATATATATGCCTATACAAAAAAAATTAACAGTTTTCAAGATAATTAGCAATTTAAGTCTTCTTTTGCAGCTGTGACCTTGACCTTTGAACATATTACCTTCAATTATATATCAAAATGATCGCCATATCAATTCCTACAATATTCTAATATATATGCCTATACAAAAAATTAACAGTTTTCAAGATAATTAGCAATTTAAGTCTTCTTTTGCAGCTGTTACCTTGACCTTTGAACATATTACCTTGAATCATATATCAAAACGATCGCTATATCAATTCCTACAATATTCTAATATACATGCCTATACAAAAAGTTAATAGTTTTCAAAATAATTAGCAATTTGTCTTTTTTTGCAACAGTGACCTTGACCTTTGAACATATAACCTTGAACAATATATCAAAATCATAATTGTCACAATACTAACAATATTCTAATACACATGCCTATACAAAAAGTTAACAGTTTTCAAGATAATTAGCAATTTATGTCTTCTTTTGCAGCTGTGACCTTGACCTTTGAACATATGACCTTGAAACATATATCAAAATGATCGTCATATTAATACCTACAATATTAAAAAATATATGCCGATACAAAAAGTTAACAGTTTTCAAGATAATTAGCAATTTAAGTCTTTTTTTGCAGCTGTTACCTTGACCTTTGATCATATAACAATTAGCAATTTAAGTTTTTTTTTGCAGCTGTTACCTTGACCTTTGATCATATAACCTTGAACCATATATCAAAATGATCGATGTCACAATACCTACAATATTCTTATATACACGCCTTTACAAAAAGATTAAACTTTTCAAGCTAATGCACAATTTTGATATTTATAAGCCAAAAATAACATTTCAGGGGCAACAACTCCTACATGGATTATCATATAGTTACGAAACTTGGTACCTTTTTCAATTTTGTCATGCTGAACATTTTAACAATGTTTTGATTTCATATATCTCTAAATATTTGCAAGAAAATTGCCTAAAACTGCAAAAATCACAAATTAGGTCATGACCTTGATTTGTGACCTTGACCCTAAATTAAAGGTCATTTCAAGAAAAAGTCAAAACTGAAAACCTCATGTCATTATCTGTTCATATAGTCAAGTTATAACAATTTGAAGCAATTTTACGAAATTTTTTAAATTAAACGCAAAAACGCGTAACCCATTTTTCGACCAAATTTCACGAAATGAACAACTATAGGCTTAAGACCCTAGAGAAGCCAAATATCACATCAGATTTTTTGTCCCATCATTGGGTTCGGAGAAGAAGATTTTTTAAGATTTTTGGACCCCTAGGTCATGACCTAGTTTTGGTAGCCATGGCAATGCCATGAACAAATCTGAATTGCACCAGCCCATATATGCTTCTGACAAAGTAACATTAAAATCTGTCCAGCAGTTTTGGAGGAGAAGTCGAAAATAGGTGTTCATGATGCACACACACACACACACACACACGCACACACACATGCAATTACATACGCCGCGCCATGCCATAAGCTCACATGACCTTTCAGTCAGGTGTGAATAATGACAAGTTGTTGACACATTGAAGTTTATTGCACAAAGGTAAAGGCATAAAGGTAGAAAATTAATTGCAACTTACGATCCCATTGTTTGGTAGGTAAAAATTAAAAATTCATGCTGGTCATATGACAAATCTTTGGAGACTTACAGAATGTGTAGTGGGCTGAGCTTGATAGGTGGCCAGGTAGCTCAGTCCGTAGAGCATTCCACTAATATTGGGAAGGTCCCAGGTTCAAGTTGTGGTTTGGCAACTGCATTTTTCCCTTCCCTGTTACAAATGCAAACATTGGTAAACTGTGAATTGCTTATGTAAATCATGTGAAAGTTCCTTAGAGATTTATGTTACTCACATTTTACACCTTCCTGTAGACCTCTAACAGCTTCGCCACATTTATCACCAGCAAGTAACGCATCACCATTGTAATTGTGTGCCTGATGAGCGAAAAGACAGAATTTTTAATTTGTTTCTTTCTACTTTACAACATGTTTGACAATACTACTGACAAAATTCATACACACATGTATAATGAAAACTCTTAAATGGGTATTTTCTATTGCATGATTCTACCACTACAGTAGCTCAGTTGCTAGAGTGCTCACTCCATAAGTGGGAGGTCATGGGATACAAACCCCACCAGATCTGACCCAGGACTTGAAAGTGGGTAGTGATTGTTCTTTCACCAAGCATTCGGCATAACGAAATGAAAGTCACAGTTCTTTCGGATGGGAACTTAATATAAAACGGGTCCTGTGTCACTGTAGGCATGGCAAGATAAAGAACCCTATTGTATAATGCCATCAGCGCAAAGCACAGGCAAAATTTCTGCTTTTTTGTCTACAGCTGGCAACGTCTCCATATAAGTGAATATTCTATACTGAGACATTAAACACCGTTACTCAACTACATTGTATGATTGCTCTGTATTTTGATAATGTATAATGAAAACTTAATCTTCCATCTTATGATAGCTCTTCATCATGGAAATTTAAGCTTCTTTTGCCATGGGAATTTCTATTTAAGCTAAATTTAATTCTTTACATTTCTTTTTAATGGACAAAATGTGCTGTCAAAAAGGTGTCTTAATTAAAAAAAATTATCTTAGAATATGCAGAAAAGAATTTAAAAGAAAATTAGCCACCTAAAAAAACTTGAAAAAATGCCATTAAATTGAACAGGCTATTATCTGATAAGCTTTATATTAAATGCAATAGGTGTCAAACACATTAATTAATCAATTACCTAGTAGATATTCATTTCAATATATCAATTTCCTAAAATTACAAAGCCTTTACAATCATTCATTTGCAAGTAAAACTGACTTTAATTACCTGTAAAATCAGGTTTCAACCTACATGTAAATACAGTTCTGGTATTTATGTTGAATTATTTTAAAAATGCTTACATATGCTGTATAAAAGTCGCTCTTCAACTGGAAATATTTTCTCCACTTTGTGACTATCTTTGCATCTAAACTCTGTAAAGCATCGTCTTAAAAAAAACACAAGTTTCATGTAATGTAATGTGTTAATAAAAGACATTTTCATCCATTTAGTGATGTAAGATTGGTTTACATCCTAATCAAAATTCTTCAATTTTATTGAATCAGTTCTGGAATAGTGGAGGAAACAGGTGTACCTGGAAGTAAACTATCATTATTCAGCAAGTTCTTTCAAGCATTCCCACATAAAGGTCTGTAAATATTTGAACCAAGAGACAGTGAGATGAACTGTTAATCTGGTGATTTAAACCACTTAGTGAATGAGGCCAAACCAATTACGAGGAAAAAGGTGTACCTAGAAGGAAACTATCATTATTTGGCAAAATTCTTGCAAACATTCTTTACTACCATTATTTGGCAAAATTCTTGCAAACATTCTTAACTACCATTATTTGGCAATATTCTTGCAAACATTCTTAACTACCATTATTTGGCAAAATTCTTGCAAACATTCCTAACTAACATTATTTGGCAAAATTCATGTAAACATTCTTAACTACCACTACCATTATTTGGCAAAATTCATGCAAACATTCTTAACTACCATTATTTGGCAAAATTCTTGCAAACATTCCTAACTAACATTATTTGGCAAAATTCATGTAAACATTCTTAACTACCACTACCATTATTTGGCAAAATTCATGTAAACATTCTTAACTACCATTGTGTGGCAATATTTTTGCAAACGTTCTTAACTACAAACATTCGTATGAGGTCTGTTTGGGCGGTGTTTGAACCTAGACAGTGAGAGACCCTGTGAATCTGGTGAAGTAGACCACTTAGTGACCAAGGTCAAAAGGAATTAGAACATGCAATCATGATGATAATAACTAGATTCATCAAAAAAACAAATTGTGTATGTATATGTATATAATGGTCAAAATTCAAGGTCAAGAGGTAAATCATTTCAGAAGTATGAAAACGACAAACCAGCAGCTGGTCTAAAAGAAAGGATTAACATAAGACTTTAATTCGTCGCCATTACTTGTTTATAATAAGGTTTTACTGCATATGACTGTCCAAAATATTTACATTAAATAATGATCTCAAATAAAAGACAATAATACATGTATATTCATGTACATGAATGGCATTTGTGCAAGTACAAAAACACTCATAGTGAAGTCATTACCAAATAGCTTTATGGACAAGTTCACTATTCACACTAATCCTACCTGCTTTCTGATACAGCTGTGCGGTTTCACATGCTAGTGCTGCTATTAAACTCGAAGAGTGCTTCATTTCTATAGCTCTGGCCAAAGTAACTAAAATGATGAGAAAATAAATTATTGAGTAACATGTTGTTGGTCAATCATGAAAAATTATTAATATTAAAACATCTCTTAGCATCAGCATTGTAATTACTCAACAAATGAAGCCTCTCTCTCTCTCTCTCTGTCATATATTTAATGCATATCACACACATTTTTGAGCTTCAGTTGTACTCTGGTATATATAACCCTCTAATACTCTAGGATATCACATACCTTCCTGAGCTTCAGCTGTACTCTGGTATATATAACCCTCTAACACTCTAGTGTATCACATACATTTTTGAGCATCAGTTGTACTCTGGTATATAAATGTATAAGCCTTTTAACACTCTAGTTTTTCACATACCTTCCTGAGCTTCAGCTGTACTCTGGTATATATAAGCCTCTAACACTCTAGTATATCACATACCTTCCTGAGCTTCAGCTGTACTCTGGTATAAATAACCCTCTAACACTCTAGTGTATCACATACCTTCTTGAGCTTCAGCTGTACTCTGGTATATATAAGCCTCTTACACTCTAGTGTATCACACACTTTCCTGAGCTTCAGCTGTACTCTGGTATATATAACCCTTTACACTCTAGTATATCACATACCTTCCTGAGCTTAAGTTGTACTCTGGTATATATATGCCTTTTAACACTCTAGTTTTTACATACCTTCCTGAGCTTCAGCTGTACTCTGGTATATATAAGCCTCTAACACTCTAGTGTATCACACACCTTCCTGAGCTTCAGCTGTACTCTGGTATATATAACCCTCTTACACTCTAGTGTATCACACACCTTCCTGAGCTTCAGCTGTACTCTTGTATATATATGCCTTTTAACAATCTAAGTTTTCACATACCTTCCTGAGCTTCAGTTGTACTCTGATAATACCAGCCTTTTAACAGTCTAGTTTTTCACAAACTTTTCTGAGCTTCAGCTGTACTCTCGTATATATAAGCCTTTTAACAATCTAAGTTTTCACATACCTTCCTGAGCTTCAGCTGTACTCTGGTATGTATAACCCTCTTACACTCTAGTATATCACATACCTTCCTGAGCTTCAGCTGTACTCTGGTAT
Source organism: Tegillarca granosa (assembly GCA_029721355.1). NCBI lineage: Eukaryota > Metazoa > Mollusca > Bivalvia > Arcoida > Arcidae > Tegillarca > Tegillarca granosa. The sequence continues at coordinate 23,223,019 of CM056595.1, forward strand.
ATATATGCCTCTAACACTCTAGTGTATCACACACCTTCCTGAGCTTCAGCTGTACTCTGGTATATATAACCCTCTTACACTCTAGTATATCACATACCCTCTGAGCTTCAGTTGTACTCTTGTATATATAAGCCTTTTAACACTCTTGTTATTCACATACCTTCGTGAGTTTCAGTTGTTCTCTGGTATATATAAGCCTTTTAACACTCTAGTTTTTACATACCTTCCTGAGCTTCAGCTGTACTCTGGTATATACCAGCCTTTTAACAGTCTAGTTTTTCACAAACTTTCCTGAGCTTCAGCTGTACTCTGGTATATATAAGCCTTTTAACAATCTAAGTTTTCACATACCTTCCTGAGCTTTAGTTGTACTCTGGTATATATAATCATACACTCTAGTATACAACATACCTTCCTGAGCTTCAGCTGTACTCTGGTATATATAAGCCTCTAACACTCTAGTGTATCACATACCTTTTTGAGCATCAGTTGTACTCTGGTATATAAATGTATAAGCCTTTTAACACTCTAGTTTTTCACATACCTTCCTGAGCTTCAGTTCTACTTTGGTATATATAAGCCTTTTAACACTCTAGTTTTTCATATACCTTCCTGAGCTTCAGTTGTACTCTGGTATATATAAGCCTTTTAACACTCTTGTTATTCACATAGCTTCGTGAGTTTCAGTTGTTCTCTGGTATATATAAGCCTTTTAACACTCTAGTTTTTCACTTAACCTTCCTGAGCTTCAGCTGTACTCTGGTATATATAAGCCTTTTAACACTCTTGTTTTTCACATGCCTTTGTGAGTTTCAGCTGTTCTCTGGTATATATAAGCCTTTTTACATTCTAGTTTTTACATACCTTCCTGAGCTTCAGCTGTACTCTGGTATATGTAAGCCTCTAACACTCTTGTATCCGTGTCTGTTGCATTGGCAGTGTTGTCTTTTAACTTTCCTATCAAATTATCCTGCAATAAACATAAATGGTGTTCATCATTCACTAATATTTTAAATCAGACTGCACTGTTACTCTTTTAAAGTTATAATATGACACGGACAAAACAGTTTACATAATTTTTTCTACAATTTAGGAAAGTTTTGAGTGCACTATAACCTCTTTTAAAAAAACTTCTTTTTATTCGAACATCGTAATCTGAATACCTGCGATTATTCAAACCTAATACTATTCCTGCGTTTTCTACTTTCCAGTGGAAATATACCCCAAAAATTTAAAGTTGACATTTTTATTCATTTAAAAAAAAAAACTACTCTTACCTGTACAATTTAAAACAAACTTAGTACGGTTTCACCTTTATCTGTTTGTGTTACCAAAGTGTAACAGATGGTCATTATGTAGACATGTACACTGTTGTTGTCCTCATAAGCCATGTTGATCATTAATCGAAATAATTCATTGTAATTGTTCAATTAAACAGTCATTATAATCTCAAGTGTAACAGAAAATAAGCTGCATGTGTGTAGTGATACTCAAGTAAATGATAAAAAGAATTCTTTTGACCATGGTTAACATCATCAAAAATAAAAAAGGCATCTGAATATTTATTTAAAATTCTTATATAGCCTGATTGGGAAATTATAAAGAAATTATTATTTTCTAATAAAGGTTGACAGAAAAAGTTTAACGCCTTATTCAAATTTCAATTCTAGAAATTATATGAATCTTTTTCATTTCATTTCGTTTAAAATTCTGTCAAATTATAAAAAGTAGATTGAGTGCATTAAGCATGGTGTACTACCTCTGGATGGCTGTTCTTACTTTGTGTCATGTATTACCACATGTATTTAATTTCATACCCAGTGGTATTTAATTGTGATTTTTATTAAAATAAAATTAATATGTCTGCTTTTATGGAATTAATCATGATTGGTCATGGCATTATTCTTTATTAATCGACATCGATAAAACACGTCCAATGTGGATAAAACATGTCCAATGTGGATAAAACATGTCCAATGTGGATAAAACATGTCCAATGTGCAATATGATACTGATTTGTCTTAAGAAAACAAATGGTGGATCGAAGTCTGAAGTTCCAAATTCACGTATTGGAACCCCCCCCCCAATTTATTCAAACCTAAAATAAAGACCCTTCAACTTCCAATAATTGAAGTTTGACTGTATGTACTTACTTTAACGTATGTAAATATACCAGCAGCAATTCTTAAACATTTGTGTACTTCTTTTGCTTCTTCCATATCAGGACTGTTATTTATGAAATGGAAATTAAATTAAATTAACAATGAGAATAACATTTTCTAACGGGTGAAACATTTGAAAGGAAAAAATATGACATAATCAATTTTAAAACTTCTATGTTTTGATTTACAATAATAAGTACAATATTCATTTTTAGGGATTTTTTTAAACTTGTATGAATGCATACAGTTTATTATCCAATAATATATTTGCAGATCAGATGTTTCCATTAAATAGAAAATCATACAGTTCAATTTATTCTCATAAATTATCTTTAGGATTTGTGAATATTACGTTCCTGTGCAAGTACAAATGAAGTTATAAAGAAGTACATACAAATATAAAGAACAAAATGTATATCATTTACTTACTTTTCCTTCGCAGCCAGCTTAGCAGCATGTTTTGTATACCACAGGCCAATATTAACAGCCATGGAAGCTGCTTCGAACACAGTATCAAACTGTTCACTACAAAACAATAAATCACAGCATAAGGTATCATATAATATTTCTTTAGAGAATTATGCCAGAACATATGTCAAGTCACATGCATTGTACATGTGTCACACACAATTTTGATGTAAATCAGGTTCACACAAGCTTTTACAAACACACACACACACATAAATAAACCCTCTAGAAAATTAGATCTGGTGACAAAGTTAATAAACATTTTCAACTGCTGGTACAATAATCGAAATCCGACAATTATATACTGATTCGGTTATATTTTGGTTTCTGGTTGCATGTTTTGAAGATTCCACTGTTGTTGTTAATGTCTCAAATTGTAGGTGAATGAAGACTTTACACCATTATTTTCAATTTTTCCAATGTGTGGGTGGCGGCACAAAATAAACATTAAAAACCCTTGACAGCTATGCCAGAAACATGAAAAGGAACTGCTAATTTTATACATGAAATTTGGTTTTTATACAATGTTAAATGACCAAAATGTTTTGGTTGTTCAATTGTGTATGTGCATATACATGTCTATGAATTAGGAAAAAAATGGAAATGTCCAAAAAAATTAAAAACATGCATTGAAGACAAGAAAATCAAGACAGAAAAAAATCACAAGCTAACTGACAAACATTTTCACACTAAAATCTCTGAAAAAAATGTTAACATGTAAAAACGGGTGTGGGAGACAAGAAAATCAAGAGAAAACCACAACCTTGGCCAGCCAATTAACATTAGAATCTGTCGAAGTTTTATTTAAACCTAGGCAGTGACAGGCATTTTGATCCTTAAGTTTATGCCTCTGATTGCTTGGCAATCCAGTAGCCATTTTTTGATAGGATTAACAATAAAGTGTAACAGTTTATATAAACAACATCTTTTTTTTTAAATTTCATTATGAGTAACATATTTAAAAAAAAAAAAGTTATAAGTATTATTAAGAAAACTTACACAGCTGTATTTCCTAGGAGTGTGTTTGTCCATTTGAACTTGATGGCTTCTCTCAGCTTATTTTCAGATTCATTCTCTTCAAAAGGTTTTATTAACCCTAACAGCAGCGAAAAATAATCAGTTGTAGCCTTTTCTACTATGACTTTATCATGGTTTGGATCTGTTAACAGTTCCAATAATTTGTTTCTTGTTTGTCGTAATTCACTGTAAATTAAAGATTTCATATATGACACTTTAGATGAATTTTTATTAGTCATATTTAGGCCACACCGCTTCACATATTCATGGTTAGTTTTCAATACATATTAGGCTATATTAAAAAACATCTAGATATTTGATAGGAATACCAAAATATTAGGTTTTTTGGCTATTATGCCAAATGAGAGTTAACTAAACCCATTGCAAACTTTGAATTGGTTGCATAACATATTATAGTGTAGGAGCATTTTGTATTTTCTGTTTCCATTCCTGGTAGCAAAAATCACCACTGGCTACTAATTTCTTAGAAATTCTTTCAAAAAGTAAACTATATTAGCAAATTTGTGAAAAAATACTTTAAAAAGGACTTTATCTTCACAAATTTTGGAGATTTGGCTACCAGTTATTTTAAATTTGTGAAAACTTAGATTTTTTATGACAAATGCTCAAAAGCTTGGTTCCTAAGTATTTGCTCTCACATATGAGATGGTACACTACAATAAAATCAGCATAGTGGGCAGAGCTGGCCTATGGCATGCCTTGTGCTGTCTATTATATTTCTATAGCACAATTTTTGAACTAAACAGTTCTTAGTTGACTGGTTTTCTAATACCTTCAAGTATAATGTCACAAAGAGTAACCTTGCTATCAATGAACAGCTATTGGAATCCTTTCAAAATCAAACTAGAATGCTGACGTACACCAGTTACGGTTGCCGTCATGGATTTATAATTATGCCTTGTTCATTAGGAACATAATTATGTAAACCAGAACTGTTTTAATTTTTTCGGCTTTAAATAAAATGTAGAGAACACCACAATAAGACATTAAAACTTCAAAATGTGGGTACCAGGTAATTGAGGGCTAGGCCATGAGAAATGAAGAAAATTACCAAATCATGGACCCAGCACACCAATGACCATGCCATGACTTGTATTGTCTGATGGGTAATTCCCAAGGTTGAAGACTTACACATCAACGTTGGAACAGATTATAAGAGATAAATTTGATAAATAAAGGCTCTTGTCTTGTGAGACAAGATCCTCCTCATATAGTTTTCTAAGTTGTACAAGGTTCAATAACAAAATGAAGCTATCACACAATCCAGAAAACAATCCATTATATTAAGCTGGACAGACAGATACAGCAGGATTTGTGTATGGTCCTTGTGCAGTGCATATTTAAATGCTTTAGTTGGGAGGTTGAATATAATTTTATTTGAATTTTAATAGTTTTTTGAAAATAAACCTTAGACTTGGTGACATTTTAAACCTTAGTGCAAAATGGGATGGTTATTGACTGAATGAGGTTTGTGTCAAACACATTATAGTGTAGTGAGTAGGTTAAATTTTGGCCCCAATCATCGAAAACAAAATCAATAAAAGTGCTCTGATGTAACTGAAATGTTCGTGTCTTAGTCAGCGTCACGAGTTAAGTGACGAATACATTTCGTAACGTGACCGATATTTAATACATTGTCAAAAGAACACAGGAATCAGTGAGACAGCTTTTTGGTACATGAAACACCAGTTGCCATGACAACTCAAAACACAAGCTAACTGTGTATCGATGGTTACCTATACAAGTGACTTGCATTCGTCAAAATTTGTGTCTACTACGACTTGAAGTCAGTAGTACGAGTTGAATAATGGTCTTTAAACTTCTCATTATTTTGTTGAATATGATCAAAAAGGACCTTAAATAAATTGTTGCAGATGGAAACACTTACGAAAAGATTCTTCTGGTTTTTTCGTCAGTTGAGACACCCCTTAGTTCAAAAGTTAAAACCTGTGTTGCTTTTAAAGGATTTCTGTGGAACCAGTACGCCATTTTTGTTGACAAATTTGTCAAACAGAGCGACACCTTCCGTATTTGTAATATAAGGTAGATAACTCTGTAAAAAAGATTAAAGGTCCTGTCTAGATCACTTGGCAGTTTAACATTGTTGAATAATTTTGCAGAAACATAGTTAGGTCTGTTGAATGAAGAAACGTAATAATAAAAGAGAGATTATCAAACAATATATCGAGGTCTTATAACATACATGTAGTTGAAATAATCATGACAGAAATTTAAATTCTAAAAATAAAAGGCAGCATAATTAAGCAATACTGTCAAGAAAAACAGGTATTGTTCGTGATCCCGGGGCCTGGACTTAACACAAAGGACCATGAGGAAATCACATTGAAAAACAAGATCTAGGATAGTAGATTGAACCCTGGAACCGTCTCGCAGGCTATTGCGGACGAGTGTTCTACCAATTGAACTAATTAGATCGCTACACGGTTAAAGCAGAGACATATATTACATTTTTTTTTTTTTTTTTTTTTTTTTTTTTTTGGTTTTCTAAAAATATATATATATATATATATATATATATATATATATATATATATATAGGGAGTGACATGCTTGTCTTCGGGAGGCTAAATAGGTGAGCTGACACCCTGACAAAAAGTCGCACTGAGTGCGCGATAGTGCAAGGTATACTGGCCATAAAACACAGTCACAAATCTTACTTAAACCGTGACGACCTTTTTAGATCAATCCTTAGAGATAATTAACCCCCCTCTCGTCGCTATTAGCTGAAAAATTGCTGATGCAACGTTAAACATCATCATCATATCTTTATTTCCTCCACATAAAGGAGATTATAATAAATAGCACAAAATATAAACATATCAAACTAAGAACAGAAACTGAAAACATATCATTATTTTACGAACACTATTATAAATATACACACACGATTTACATGAAGATAACGTATTATGTATGATACGTGTTTATGGCAACACGATTCCAGCTGAATGGCAAGTAGAGCAGACTAGTGATTGGGCAAGCTATTCCCACAAACAAGCCTCATGCAATACCTGCCATTAAACTAGACCATGAATACACGTATGTAAACACGCTTTAGTTCAAAAGAAAAACAGAACAGACGATCAACTGATCTACCAACCAGATGTCTGCAAAACCCAACATCCAAACTATATAGAGCTTAGAGCTATGATTGCTGTGTCTGAGCATGAGACATATGAAACGTATTTTATAAAACAGAAACAGTGTTGTCTGAATTGGCTTAATGCAACTGTGCCAATATCAAATGTACCAAATGTAACATTGTTCATTAGGAACATCATTAAATTTAATTACGTAAAAAAACACCACAATAAGGCATTAAAACTTCAAAATGTTAGTACCAGATAATCGAGGACTAGACCACGAGAAACGAAGAAACGAAAAAAAAAAAAAACCAAATCATGAACGACGCACTGATTTGTATATTGTCCGAGGGTGGGGCGCACATGGTTGAAGCCTAACGCATAGACGGCGTTGCAACACATTTTATAAAGGATAACTTTGATGAAAAGTAAAGGCTCTTGTCAACTGCATCATAAATGAATAAATAAATAAATAAACAAATAAATAAATAAAGATAGATAGATAGATAGATAGATAGATAGATAGATAGATAGATAGATAAAAACGCTATGTTATTACTCATCTGCAATTTTTATGACATAATGCAATTAAAAGTTGTACATGAAAATGGTCATATAATTGTGCTACTTTTGAATGTATTTCTTCTTAAAAGTTTAATTGCAGCACGTACATGATCGACAAATTACTTAAACCGATACATTAAACTCGATTTAGGAGAGGCAGCAGAGAAGAGTAATGGTTTTTAAAGATTTAATCACTTATTTCTAGACATTCCGTTGTTCCGGGCCTATGTTTGTCTGAAGCGTACTGACTCTGTGGGCTAACACCTTAAAGACTCCGTATAAGTGCGTGCTAGTACAATGTAGACCATAAAAAATAACATTTTACGCATGCGCGTATCTGTTCTTAGATTTAATCTTGAGATAAACAAACTTATCTTGTCTCTAATAACTGCAAATTTGCCGATAAGACGTTAAACAACAACAACGACAACACAACAACAACAATACACAACAGCAAAGTTATCACTCAAATGGCACAATATGAATTTTAGTGCAATGCAAACTCAATTGTCAATAAGCATTGATCAACAAATCAAAACACTTCTTAGTGCGGAAACACTATATATTTACAAGTGTACTTTGATTGGAGTAACCATGGAAACAAAATAATAAAAACAAATAGGTTAAGCAATGTTACAAATATTAGATATAACTATATTTTTATTATAAAACCGAGGCCAATCTGACCCTGACCCGCCAGTAAAATATGATATAGTTGATATTATTGTATTTATTGATACTTATATATATTTTTTTTAACCATAAAGACTGGTCCTTAGAATAATTATGAAACTTAAGTGAATAAATATGAGCCAACTGACCATTTATTATTGTTTTTTTTTATTGTCTCCGAGACACCGATATCAGATATAAGACTGTTGTATCTGTTGGATGATTGCTCCTCCGAGTCACACTTAATTGAAATAAATGTATCAATTTTAACTTTGGATTTCATTCGATAGCACTGTCTACCACTTCTTGTCGCTAGATTCTACGATCATTAGGTCGAGAGTTTTATAATGGATAGTCCAAACAATTTTTGTTCATTTTTTGTTATTTCCTTTTTTCTTGTTTCATTTTTTTTGCTCAATTGCTAATTCATTTTTCTAGTGTCGCTGATTATTGCCAAGTAGATTGGTATATTGAGTAAAACTGAAGTTATGCTTTTTACGCCCAGTAAAGATTTTTTTCTCTTTTATAGAGGCGGCAAACACTGCGAAAGTTGAGGAAACCGGAGTACCCGGTAAAAAATTACAACCTTTGGCAAGCGAGTTGACAAACTTTTCACACTTAGATCTACCCGAGGTACTATATGAGGCACTGTTATCCATAAGCTGGTCAGTTTTAGACCACTCGACCACCGAGGCAGCGCCAATTAAAGTAGATTATTTTAATGTATCACCGTGATCAAATGAATTTCTGCGTAGTTAAGTTTTCATATTAATTGATAACGGTATCCATACTATAGTCAATGATTTGATCATCAAAGCAATTAATTTTCTTGTTTTTCTGTATGTTTAATATATATCATTACAAATGAGTCGTTAACCCTGCGTGACTGCAATTATGGTAAAAATAACATTTCTCTTTGAAATATTTATATTAAATAAACAAACTCATAGAGCCACTGTTTGATGTTCTACAAAAACATCAAATGTTGTTGACACTGATATATTTATCTCAATCATATCATTTGTCACAGTCACTATTCTTAGAACATTGAAATAGACACTTGCTGATTTCAATGTAAACTTTTGTGATTCTGAAGCGCTTGTATGGATGGAAATGTTACCGTTTCTTTGCAATTTTTCTTTTTGCCAGTTTTCTTCTTTTTCTTCTTCTTTATCATCATCATCATCATCATCATCATCATCATCATCATCATCATCATCATCATATTATTATTATTATTATTTATTATTATTATTATTATTATTATTATTATTATTTACGTGTATTGAATGCTCATATGCTTAGAAACCGTTAAGACATACTTTCTGTTTTCCACCTTTTTACCATTATTTCCCTTTTTCCATTTAATATACATTTATTGTTACTTGTTTCTTTTTTCGAAAACATCATTGTAATTTTTTCCATTTTTATATCAGTATTACATCCTTCCGGAGCATCTGACCTCACTTTCCTGGTGGAAGTTCACAGTGTTTAACTAAAGAAGCCAGTTGTCCTTTGCTTTTGACATTGGGATTTTGACCGGTACGTTTGTGTTTGATTGGGTGAATTTAGAAATGGAAACATTCACGTCGAATTGTAAAATTTTAATTGCCCCTTTAAATTAATAAATAAGTAAACACACACACAAAAAAAAATATAATTCTTTTTTTTATCAATAGGTTGTTCCTATTCCTGGCAAAGCCACATCGTTCAACTGTAAATCTTTATATATGCACGCAATTTTCCTTTCACTTTTTAACGTCTTATCAAAACATTTGTTGTACGTGCTATTTTAGAAATATACAAGTGTATTGCAATTTTTTAAGAAGCACTTTGCAAGACTATGAAGACTGGCTTAATCTTCTCATCCCTTCTTCCTTTTTATTTTTTTCCTTGTAGTCAGTTGTAGCTTTTGTAGCTTGTTTTTTTTAATGTCGTAATTAGTCAAGTACATCCATATGTACAAAACTATATAATCATTCTAACCCAATATTTTATTTACACCTTTGTATTTCCTATTTAGGCATCACCGTATACCAGTTATGCTTTTTATAATGAAGTAATGAGATTTTTTATATCATTCATTCATTATTTTTCATAATTATTTTATCATTCTAATTTTTAATAATTTTTATCATTAAAATATCATGGAATCTTTTCTTTTTGATTTTAGTGTGTTTTTTTTAATCCAGCCATTTGTAAACATTTTTATGCGTTTATCTTTGTATTTCACTTCGGATATACCTTTACATTTTACATTTATTTCTGTGTATTGTTTTATTTTTCTTTTCTCCCCCCCCCCCCCTTTTTTTTTTAAAAAAAAAAATCGTGATCTTTTGCATTTAAAAAATGTTTTTGTACGTTTATCCTTGTAAGTTTAATATATATATATATACGTATGTATGTATATGTCTGTGTGTTATGTGTTTGCCGCTACAATTAATTTAATATTTTTGCAAATTCTTTAAGTTATTTGATGTTCATAGATTGAATAGTGACTTATAGGCCCAATGGGCCGGGTGTAATTTAACGCATTATTGTTTAAGACACTTGTATAAGATGTTATGCACATGTCACTTTAATAAAAAAAACCCTACTTGCTTACTTACTATAACATTTATTTCTTTGTGTTTTTTTTTTAATTTTCTTTCTTTCATTTCTTTTCTTTTTAATTTTTCGTGATCTTTTGCATTTTGAAAATGTTTTTGTACTTTTATCTTTGTATTCCATATTCGATATACCTTCACATATTACATTTGTTTCTTTGTGTTTTTTTTAATTTCTTTTCTTTATTTCTTTCATTTCTTTTCTTTTTCTTTTTTCTTTGTAATTTTTCGTGATCTTTTGCATTTTGAAAATGTTTCTGTACGTTTATTTTCGTATTCCAAATTTGATATACCTGTCAATTTTACATTTACTTCTTTGTGTTGTTTTATTTTTCTTTTCTTTTTTTTTTTTCCTTTTCATGATTTTTTGGTTTCAGTTTTAACCCTTTGTATTTTAAATTTTTGAGTTGCCTTTCAATTTCAATTGTCGAGTTTGCTATTAGTGTTTTATATAAAGGAATTTTATGTTGCTTTTAAAATGGATGCTTCCATTGGTAATTTATTTATCTGTCGCTATTGTTTAAGTGGTCCGAATGGTTATCTATGACATCGCAGGCGAGTGTCCTATCACTTGGACAATGCAAATCAAAAACACTTTCACACTCACCTACCTTATAACTTTGTGTTAAGATAATCCTCAGAATAAATAAAACCACTGCGGTAGGTCAGTTGGTAGAGTGCTCGCTCCGTAAGTAGGAGGTTATGGGTTCGAACCCCGACCGGGTCTGACTCAAGACTTGAAAGTGAGTAGTGTCTGTTCTTTCGCCAAGCACTTGGCATTACGAAATGAAAGTAACGGTTCTTTCGAATGGGAACTTAAAATAAATGAGGTATCTTGTCACGGAAGGCGTTGCACGATAAAGAACCCTGTTATATAATGCCATCATATAATGCCACGCACAGGCAAAATTTCTGCACTTTCGCCTATAGCTGGCGACGTCTCGATATAAGTGAAATATTCTTGACTGGGACGTTAAACACCATTACTCAAAACTCTCACTCAAAATAAATAAAAATTGCCTTATCATGAATAGCTGAAAAATTGCTGATGTAATCTACAACACTCAACCAAAACAACAAATTTTTGTTGTTGTTGTTGTTTTTTTAATTATAGTGCATTGGCTTATTTCTTAGCGTTTTTTATACATAAATAAAATTCTAACCCGAAACGTAACACATGTCTAACAATTATTTTATTAACAACACTGAAACTACATCATGATAAATAAATAAATAAATTGTACTTTTGTCACAAAAAATAAAAATAAATAAATAAAAAAAAATTCTATGTTAAATATAAATTTACAAAATTCTTTTTTATACATTAATTTTACATCCGATAAAGTTTTATGTGCTACTTTTGAATTTTTATAAAATAATACATTCAAAAGTAGCACATGACAAAGTTATTGAAAATGTTTCAATGATGTAACTTTATACATTTATTTATTACCGTTTTTAGGGTGAAAAAAATTTAAATCTGTGTTTTAAAAAATCTGTCCAAATTTTACGATTTGAAGTGACATAAATAAATTGTATTTTTGTCACAAAAAAACAATTATATTTCTATAATAACTATAAATTTACAAAATTTATTTTATACACTAATTTTACATCTTCAAATTTCATTCAGTACTTTTAAATAATAAAGTTATTAAAATGTTTCAATGATCCAAATATATGCAATTATTTATTACTTTTTAGAGTGAAAAGATAAAAAATATTTTTTAAAAATCTGTCCAAATTTTACGATTTGAAGTGAAATAAATAAATTGTATTTTTGTTACAAAAATAAAATTATATTTCTATATTAAATATAAATTTACAAAATTTATTTTTATACATTAATTTTACATCGTCACATCATACATTCAGTACTTGAAATAATAAAGTTATTAAAATGTTTCAATGATCTTACCATATGTAATGATTCATTACTTTTTAGAGTGAAAAAATTATTAAATTAATAATGTTAAAAAAGGTCTGTCTGTCTTAAAATATACAATTTGAAGTGACATTAATGAAAGTATACACTTTTTGTTAGTCTACAAATTACGTTTGAAAAAATTACAGATAAACAGACTGATTAGTTTATAACAAATAACATGTAAAACATACTTTAACAACAATTATTTAAACCACACACACAACTAACGAATTCAAAAATTGGAGAGAGAGAGAGAGAGAGAGAGAGAGAGAGAGAGAGAGAGAGAGAGAGAGAGAGAGAGAGAGAGAGAGAGGTCTGTTGATTAATCACACAAATAATTAAATATAGTGTTTTTGCCTATTTATTACGTTCCAAACGTGCTTGTACCAAGATTTGTACTTCCTGTAGAAAATGAAGATGTTTCATAACTGGCTTGCTTGCGTTGCATCTTAGACAACCTTTTCACGCTAGACCGAAACATCGGAGAATGCACAAAATAAATAAACGGATTAACTGTGTAATTCGCAAAGAGTAAAAGTCTACTGATATGACGGTAAACTACAAACCAATCTTCTTTATAAAATCCAAACGAGATTTCGAGAATGTCCTTGACATTAATAGGTGTCATGGTAACGACGAATGTAATAACGATCAAGGTCACCATTTTTGACATCCGGTGGATAGTTTTTCCTGTACATGCCGATAATGATTTCTTAAGTTGTTTGGCTTTCATAATATGGAATACTATTATTACAATGACAGGTAGAAATGACCAGATAGCTGTTATGGCGATGTTTGATATCTGCGCAAGTTTAAGATTAGGTTTTTCTTGAAAAGTTCCAACAGCATACAAAAAGTACATGGTGCTGCCAGAAACAATGAACCAGGTTATCCCAGAAGCTGTAACGATTCTTTTATTTGTTACCCAAATATTGCTCTGAAGAGGGTGAACTACCACAACATACCTTAGAATAGACAAGAGAACTATATGAACAATAGAAGATTTACCTCCAGCAAGTCCTAAACCGTCCATTGTTCTTACAACAGCGATGTAAGTACTAGCCGCCATCATCTTTTTAAAGTACGTATGTAAAATGTACTTTATATATCGGCTGAATATAAATACAAAATCGGATATAGATAAACAACATATTGCAATAAATGTTGGCCTATGTAGCTTCTTGTCCAGGCAGATTGTTAGAACTGCAACAAAATTAGCCACAATCCCAATGATACAAATAATATGAACAAAAACGGAAATTGTAATGCACTCAGCGCTTGTACATGTAATTATTTTTGATGTTGTATTTTTAGATTTCTCAAAGACGTTTGACAGTGAAATGTTACTTTCGTTTTGTTGTTTCAATAAACTGTTGTTTGATAAAGTATTGTTCCATATAAATCCCATAACGACCACAAAGATAGATAAATAAGTTAAAATTTCACTGCTATTGTTATTCAATATTTCAATTAAGCCTCATTTTATGTAAATTGTTTCGAAATAAATACCGTTAGATGGTTTAATTTCAATATAGATCCAACTTTTTCCTAGACCAGTAGAATTACCAAACTTTTAAAAAAATATATAACTGACGAGTTTCTTTGGTAAAACAACTTTTTTCAAGAAAAGTATAATTTAAAAAAATATATCTGACCAGTTTCTTCAGGTAAAACAACTCTTTCTGAGAACAGTGGAATTGCTAAACATTTTTCTTAAAAAAAGTTTTATCCGACAACTTGAAATTAAATTAAAATTCCCCCTGTTGTATTTCTCAATTGGATAAACTCTACTTAAATTTTAACGGCGACTTGTGACGTTCAAGTGATAAAAAAGCACACTTTTGAAACACTGCTGTGAAACACTACAGCAAAACAGTTATTTGATGCAGTGGTTATCATGAGCTGACCGTTATAAGATAAAAATTCTCCCTAAAGCAAATTGTTTAATCTAGCTGTTGTTCAGAGAATTTTTTTTTGTTATTTTACGTAAACTATTCATTAAATATTGATTAGGATGAGAGTAATTCCGGGAAAACAAATAAAGCTCGTCAAAAATATTTATACCCTAAATTCATCATAGATGATAATGAGTGATGATATCTGTATAAGTAGTATTAAATGCCAATAATTGTAACCCTTCATCACCAGATGTTGTAATAGCAGTTGTCTCACTACTGACATTAACGGTTATAAAATAAATAGGATGTATGACATACAGGCTAACCGTGACTGAGACTAAAACATTTTTCCTCACAGGACACGAGTGTGGCTATGTCATACTTTTTTATTTATTTATTTATTTATTTATTTATTTATTGTAAATATCATTCAATACATTGAAAATTTTTCATATCATTGTCATATACCATTTTTTAAAATGTTTTAAATGATAAAATCTCAAAAAGGGTATATGGCAGTTGAAAAAAATTATTTAGTAGAACTTGAATTGTCTTAAAAATTATGACATAATTTTAAAGGTGTGAATCCCACTAGATTTAGACAGATCATATATTGACAAAAATTGTTGGTTCCTTGCCGAAGGTTCATTACCAAGTACTACACTTTCCTTAATTATTCCAGGACTTACCGATTTGATATAGATCTAGATTTAAAAATCCCGGCAATGTTCGTTTCATCTAACCAATCATTAAACTGAAACAATCGAACCCATATGTAAAACACGGATTTTATTTTAACTATTTAACATAAACCGGGTCATCTAAACTTTGGCTGGATTTTAATGTTTATTTATTGTTTGTTTGTTTGGAGGTTGACGCTGTTCCGGAGCTTGCATTTGTTTGTTTCCATTAGAATTACCGCCTCGGCGATTCAGTTGTAGAGCGTAGGCCTCGACAGCGGAAAGTCGTTCCGGGAATAGTGAGAATATCACTCATTCCGACCCTTTTTTAAGATCAATTCTCTCGTAGCCATTAGCTGAAAAATTGCTGAAGTAACGTTAAACATCATTACTACCAACCAATCATAACGTAAAAATATGCTGTCCATATTTAGGAGAAAATGAAAATTGTTGTTCCATACTAGTATACGTTAAATAGTTAAAGAGCATCACATATCTGCGTTGATGAACCCAATAAAATGATTCAAATGGAATTTCAGTGCTGTATTGCTAATTAATTATATTTTGAGATATTACACACCATTTATCTTAAAGTCATTTTGCACCATTGTTTTTACCTGCAGGTATATGCTATCATAATGATTTGTTTGTTTAATTAACTTCCTTTCAGCTCTGGGGAAAATGATTTTATTGGCATAAACATATTTGTCAATTGATATCCAATAATTTACAAAAACAAAACGATAGCTGGCATTTATTTATTAAACTTATCGTATTATTAATATTAATGAACATGAACATATGCTGTAACAATAAATATATTGAACTTATCCAAAGGGGATAATTTAAACCCACAAAATACGTTAGTTTTATGTAACTTGAGTGAGGAGATAGATGGCGCGGATTCGTATGACGTCATGGGCAAGGTACTAAAATATATGGAACAGCTGGCGTTGCATCTGTTGAATATTTGAAATCACAAAATACGACATATATAAATTTTAGTGATAAATGACGTAGCTGCTTGTGACATCGTTAGTCAGTGCACTTCTAGAACTCTAAAAATTACCATAGAATTTAACAGATAATAACAAATCTCCGAATTAGACTGGATTTTGGTGTTTTACGTTCCTATCACGATTCTTGTACTTGAATGGAGGTTGAAAGTTCAGGGATGGTAAAGGAAACCGGAGTGCCTACAGAGAGACTGATTAACAATTTGTCACAGTAGGATCCACCAGAATGAACTAGTCGATGGGAATGCGTTGTTATTCAAATCGCTTTAGATCATACCGTCATTCAGGCTCTAATTAAAAAAAAACTCTCTGCACATTGTCTCATGTTGATATACAAATGTATATACATTTGTTCCAACCTTGGTCAAAAGCCATCCATAGATAGCGGACACGATACTACGACGGATGGACAGACCGTCAGAAAGACAGAGACAAACATGTCGATTTGACCATAAACTGGTTTTCTGGAGATAGTGATAAATAAGATAAATTACTGGCTTTATAGAACATGTCACTAAATAAACATTTAGATACAGCTGATAAAACAACTTCCGAATATAGTCTGACAATAGACGTAATGACTAAATGATGTTTAGTAGTGTGTTTGATATGTACATTTAGTTGTCGAAATAACCCCTTTACTCACCCACTGGCACGCATGCACACACACACACACACACACACACACACACACACACACACACACACACACACACGTGATCTCTAAATTTCTTATTAAAAAGTTGAAATTACAATTTTGATTCTCCAAAATAATGAATTAATTTTTGGGTTTTTTTTGTATTTGTTTTATTATTATTATTATTATAGAAAAAATAACTTTCCTTATACAAAGCACATTCCGGGAATGTTTTTTTTAACTCGTGTATTCTTTTTTTTTTGATCTTTTTTCTTGTGATTTTGGTTGCACTGATAATTATCAATTATATATTAGTGGATTTCTACAGCATCTTTCTATTTTCGTTCTTAAATTGCTTGTAAATTACGACACGACCCTTATTATATAAATTTTTTCGATTTAAATTTTCCAAGATAGTTGATGGTCAATATCGATATAAAATTATTTAAAAATGATCGTGCACTGTGAAATTGGTTTTTCCCCGCCAAATACGAGATGAATTTTTTTAAATGATAAATTATTTTCAAATTTCTCAATTTTCACAGACGACAAAATTTTGAAAAAATATTTTTAATTATTTTTTTTAATTTCTGTATAATTTAAATTTAAATTTGACGAAAAAATATTAAAAAATTCCGTACACGACTTTACCATATATGGACATGTATCACTCGCAACAAATCCTCGTAACTAGCATGTACACATGAACTGTGTGCGGTCCAAATATATTTTTTTATCAAATGTGTTTTGAATCTTCATAAAGAACCCTTTTATTATAATAATTGTTATTATTATCATTTTTTCAGTGATATATGAATACACTTATGTATCTTTTTTTTGCAAATGCACTCACTTTAAATGCATATTTATTATTATTATTATTATTATTATTATTATTATTATTATTATTATTCCATCACTAATCATTATTATCAGAAGTCCATGAATTACGGTATGAATGCACCTTTATTATTATTATTTCATTATCATTTTATTATTATTATTATTATTATTATTATTATTATTATTATTATTATTATTATTATTATACTATCACTAGATGGGGTCTCGGTGGCCGAGTGGTCTAAAGCGCGCGCTTACGGATCACAGCGCCTCTCGACGACTGTGTTCGAATCCCACTCGGGACAGATCCTAGTGTGAGAAAGTTTGTCAGTTCGCTTGCCGAAGGTTGATTGTTTTCTCCGGACACTCCAGATTCCTCTACCATCTCAGAACTGACCTTCTCGAAATACGTGAAAGATTCTTGACTGGGGCGTAAAACACCATTACTCCACTCCATCTTCCTTCATTAGTTTTTTTTTTTTTGAGATATTGGAGACTGGTTGATATTAGAGATATTCTCAAGTTCCAGAATCCTATGAATTTATTATTTGTAGTCGTGTTAAATGTATTATATTTAAATGAATAAAATATTGTTTAAACTAAAGAACCCTTTTAAAAATAAATTTTGTTTAATTTAATTAAATTTTATTTATTTATTTATTTATTTATTTATTTATTTATTTATTTATTTATTGAAAACATATATTTGCAAATAAAGTAATGTTGTGCAGCCCTATAGCATGTTTACTCTTTTTAGTAAAAGTTTTATAAATTCCGTTACAAAATTAAAATGGATGTTGCCTTAACAGCTTTAGTGTCTGGATCGTCATACGATTTTGGCAATATGTCGGTCAAACTTCGAGAATTTTATTTTAAATGTTCACGATAACGGTTTAATCTAATCTATCTGTATTTCTTAGTTTCGAGGTGGTCGATCAGGCCAATCCTCAAGTCATTTAAAGGGGGGGGGGGGTGGCGGCTTGGTGACCGAGCTGTTTAAATCGCACGCTTACGGTTCAGCATGCATATAACCGCTTTAATCGGAATCTCGCTCGGGCATATCCTAGTTTAAGAAAGTTTTCTTTTTTTTTTTTGCCGAAGGTCGGTGGTTTTCTTCGTGAACTCCGGTTTCCTCCACCATCTAAAAACTGACCGCCTCAATATAAGTAAAAGAATCTTGAACTGGTCGTAATTTCGTAAAACATCATTACTTTACTCCCAAGTCATGGACATGTTTTCAACAACATTTTTAAAAAAATTTTCTTTAAATGTACATGTAAAGGTCGTTAACACATTTTAAAATGTTTCGCTACAGAGAATTGATTTTCCAAAAGATTTTGACCTTCACTAACCAAAACAAATGACGCCGAATAAATTACTCCGAAATGAAGTAATAAATATCTAGTTGAAAATAACATCTAACCACAAATTATACCACGAAGAACAAAAAAACAGCATAGTATATATACATTGGGATGCATTTACAATTAGTAATTTTGTGTAACTAACTGTTTTGAATAAACTAATTGTTCATTGAATTGAATAGTTGTCATTAATGAAAGTAGATATATAGTGTTATTGAGATGAAATTAATAGAAAATTGTTTCACTTTGTAATCGATTTTTGTCGCAACTTAGCAATTTCACCTAATGATGTTCGTTAATTGATACGTTTGCACTACTAACTCGCAATTATATATTTTGTTATTTGCTTTTTTTTAAAGTAAATTAAAGGTCAAACCTTTGAAACATACTTTATCCAAACCTTGCGAACGAAACATAAAAATTGGGATTTTTGTAAAATTGACGATGTCCAGAAAAAGAAAACAGCGCAACAAGAGAAGTTAAATTAATTGACCACGGCAACAATAACAAACTATTAACTACAACAACAGATTTTTGTAAATTTGGTTGTGGATACAACAACCAAATACAATGTACACGCAACAACAACAACCACAGATATTTAAGTACGTGGCAATGACAACCACAACAAAGTACACCCTTTAATGAACATGAAATTGGCAATGGTCACAACAACTAAGTTCACACCACAACAACAGTTTTAAATGAACATGTACTTGGCAATGGCCACAACAACCAAGTAAACACCACAACAACGATTTTTAATGTACTTTGCAATGGCCACAACATGCAAGTACACACCACAACAACGGTTTTTAATATACATGTACTTTTCAATGGCCACAACATACAAGTACACACCACAAAAAGTGTTTTGATGTACATGTACTTGGCAATGGTCACAACAACCAAGTACACACCACAACAACAGTTTTTAATGTACTTGACATTGGCCACAACAACCAAGTACAAATCACAATAAGTGTTTTGATGTACATGCACTTGGCAATGGTCACAACAACCAAGTACACACCACAGTGACAGTTTTTAATGTACTTGACAATGACCACAACATACAAGTACACACCACAACAAAGGATTTTAATGCAAATGTACTTGACAATGGCCTTAACAACCAAGTACACACCACAACAACAGTTTTTAATGTACTTGACAATGACCACAACATACAAGTACACACCACAACAAAGGATTTTAATGCAAATGTACTTGACAATGGCCTTAACAACCAAGTACACACCACAACAACAGTTTTTAATGTACTTGACAATGACCACAACATACAAGTACGCACCACAACAACGGATTTTAATGTACATGTACTTTTCAATGGCCACAACATACAAGTACACACCACAAAAAGTGTTTTGATGTACATGTACTTGGCAATGGTCACAACAACCAAGTACACACCACAACAACAGTTTTTTATGTGCTTGACAATGACCACAACATACAAGTACACACCACAACAAAGGATTTTAATGTAAATGTACTTGACAATGGCCTTAACAACCAAGTACACACCACAACAACAGTTTTTAATGTACTTGACAATGACCACAACATACAAGTACACACCACAACAACGGATTTTAATGTACATGTACTTGACAATGGCCAAAACAACCAAGTACACACCACAACAACAGTTTTTAATGTTTTTGACAATGGCCACAACAACCAAGTACACACCACAACAACGTTTAATGTTTTAAAATTATTCCTTTTATAAAATGGAGACAAAAAATTAAAAAAAAAAAAAAAAAAAAAAAAAGCCAAACACAAACACTGTTATTATATTTTTAAATTCTGATTTGTGAAAAACAGACATTTTTTTTCAATCATCGTTGCTTCTAACCATATTATCATGATACCACCTGAGACTCAACTTATGTATTCCATTATTACTTCTTAATCACAAAAACATTTTGTAACAAAACGATTGACTTAGTCTGGAGATCGTTAGAGTGTCTGTCACGTTTGACAATCCAATACCGTTAATTGTTTATCATAGGGTTCAGTATAAACAAAACTGTAACGTATATATATATACGTATTTCAATTAAATCGATGGACTAATGGTTAAAGTGCGCGCTTACGGATCAAAGTGCCTGTCTCCACTTAGGTTCGAATCGTAATCGGGACAAATTCTAATGTGCGAAAGTCAGCGCATTTAGTTAATTTTTTCCATCATTTTCTCTTATTGTTAAACCATAGGATTTTGTGTGAGAAAGTTTGTCAGTGCGCTTGCCGAAGGTCTGTGGTTTTTCTCCGGACCGGCACTCAACTTTTCTCCTTCATTACTAAATTAATCGCCTCGATCAATAAAAATGAAAAAAATTGTTTACTGGGACGTAACACAATTACCCTTCTATGTGTTTACGATTTCTGTGTTTAATATATATAGTGTACATATACATTATTACTTATTTCTATTTGTGCATTTTATCTGCTCCTGAGGAAGATAAATAACTGTCCAACAACACCAATCAATTTGGTTCTGATATATATATATATATATATATATATATATATATATATATATATATATATATATATATATATATATATATATATATATATCTTTTTTATTTGTATTTTATGTTTAATTTTTATGGTATATGACAATATGACAATACTTGTTAGGGAATGAGTGTATGAACGGCTTTTAACAGCCAGAGTGCCAGGAGAAAAATACCGGCCGTTGACAAGGGAAGTGACCAACTTTCTCATACTTAAATTTGTCCCTAGAGCGATTAGAACAAAGGCGAACATTGATTCGTAAGCACTCGCTTTAAACAACTCAGGAACTGACCTTATAAAACTTTTGTGGCTTGAAACTGCCTTTTTTATTTACTATTACCTGCATGCGTTTTTTTCGTTTGGCGTTTGGTGATGCCGGTTGCCTTGTATTCGTTTGATTTGCGTACGGTGTTGCTGTTCGTTTGTTTGGAGTTAAGTTTTTCTGATGGCTTTGTTTTTATTCATTTGGAGTTCTGTGTTGTTGGCGGCCTTGTGTTTGTTCGTTTGGAGTTCTGTGTTATTGGCATCCTGGTGTTCGTTAATTTAAATTTCTGTGTTGCTGATCGCCTTGTGTTCGTTCGTTTAGTGTTCGATGTTGCTCGTTGCAAAGTGTTTGTTTGTTTGGAGTTCAGTATTGTTAATTGCCTTGTTTTTTGTTCGTTTAGAGTTCGGTGTTGGTGATTGCCTTGTGTTCGTTCGTTTGGAGTTTGGTGTTGTTGGCGGCATTGTGTGCGTTCGTTTGGAGTTCGATGTTGTTGCCGGTCTTTTGTTCGTTCATTTAGAGTTCGATTTTGTTGGCGGCTTTGTGTTTGTTCGTTTGGAATTCTGTTTTGTTGGTGGATGTGTTTCACCTGTTTTGAATGTTGTGTTTTAAGCGATTTGTGTTCGTTTGTTAGGAGTTCGGTGTTGTTGTTTGCCTTGTGTTCTTTCATTTGGAGTTCAGTGTTGCTGATGATCTTGGGTTCGTTCGTTTCGGAGTTCTGGGTTTTTGGCGGCTTTGTTTTCGTTTGTTTGGGGTTCGGTGTTGTTGTTTGCCTTGTGTTCTTTCGTTTGGAGTTCAGTGTTGCTGATGATCTTGGGTTCGTTCGTTTGGAGTTCTGTTTTTTTTTTGGCGGCCTTGTTATCGTTTGTTTTGTGTTTGGTGTTGTTGTTTGCCTTGTGTTCTTTCGTTTGGAGTTCAGTGTTGCTGATGATTTTGGGTTCGTTCGTATGGAGTTCTGGGTTTTTGGCGACCATGTAATCGTTTGTTTTGGGTTCGGCGTTGTTGTTTGCCTTGTGTTCTTTCGTTTGGAGTTCATTGTTGCTGATGATCTTGGGTTCGTTCGTATGGAGTTCTTGGTTTTTGGCGACCACGTAATCGTTTGTTTTGGGTTCGGCGTTGTTGTTTGCCTTGTGTTCTTTCGTTTGGAGTTCAGTGTTGCTGATGATCTTGGGTTCGTTCGTTTTGAGTTCTGGGGTTTTTGGCGGCCTTGTTATCGTTTGTTTGGTGTTCGGTGTTGTTGGCGGCCTTGTGTTCGTTCGTTTGGAGTTTGATGTTTTTGACGCTTTGTATTCGTCGTTTAAGAGTTCGATGTTGTTGGTGGCCTTGTGTTCGTTCGTTTGGAGTTTGATGTTTTTGACGTCTTTGTATTCGTTCGTTAAGAGTTCAATGTTTTAATGTTTTTAATTGCCCTTACAAAACCACGAAATAAGACAATGCTATACCAGGAACGGATACAGATATTGCGGGCGATGTAGGCTTAAGCCAACGGCGGCGATGGGTCTTGGGCCAGCTTAAGACCACGAGCGGGTTCAGAGCATTTCCTGTTGGGAACCCAGAGGACAAAATCGCCGGCGTAAAAAGAATTTTAATATTTCTAGGTACCTTTTGACTTGAGATTTTCATTTTCTCTCTCACTTAAAAGGAGAGAGAGATAGGTGGGTTGTATACGATATGTAGATACGATTGTAGATTGTACTATAAATACTCGACGAACGTTAGCTTTGGACTTAATAACTGATAGAGATATAAAAGAGCAAGACAGATTTTTTTTTAAAAAAAAAAAAAAAAAAAAGTGGTCGTAAATTATATAAGAAAACTAAATGTGGCTAAAATATTTTTAAAACAATTCCGAGAATTAATAATGATTGCCTTTTTTATTTATCTATTTGTTTTTATTTTTTATTTTTTGTTTGACTTTTATTCCCTAGGTTACAAGAGCAGTCTTTTAAGTGACAAATAGCTTTACTTGATGATAGCTTTGAACTTTTTCATTTAACATTATCATTATTGACAGAGAAAGATGTAAAAAGTCAAGAGAGGTATAAATATTTGGTCTTCGATAATGTAGACAAATAATTTAGATTTAAGACATATTCTAATTTAGACATTTATGGTTCAAATAGTATTTCGTTGGTTTTTAATTCAGTCTCTTTGAAAACATTATAAAAGTAACTAGATTAGTCTGTGGCGTAACAAAATTAATATTAACACTCCTTCGATGACCTCGTTACGTTGACTTTTTGACTTACGTTTTTTAATCTGATATGCGACGCATCATCATATTTTCGCACACATTTGTTCAATCAAAATTTAAGATTTGA
Organism: Tegillarca granosa; assembly: GCA_029721355.1. Lineage (NCBI taxonomy): Eukaryota > Metazoa > Mollusca > Bivalvia > Arcoida > Arcidae > Tegillarca > Tegillarca granosa. The sequence goes on from CM056595.1 coordinate 23,247,128, forward strand.
CCTCGTTACCTTGACCCCAAACAAGACTCTGTCCTAAAACTGCCGGGGACCTTTAGCTGCACCAATACCACTCGCCGCATTGTGGATTGAGCCTTACGGCGCTTGCAATAACCTTTGATAAAATTCTCAAAACCCTCTTTTATACAATTCTGGATCCGCCCCTGTCAAATAAATGATTCTCATGTCAACCTAAAGGGACGTTCACAATTGGCGCACGAGCAGAAGCGGCAAAATATTCGTGCGACCGGTAACTTTTGATTCGGATCGTGAACTGTTGCCGATATAATCGCAAAAAAGGTATTCTTACGAAATTTGCACGATCTAAAGCGCCCGTTGTGCGATGCAAACGCATTTTATCTTGTGATATATCTTTCGTCTACATGCGACTGGTGTACAATGAAAGCAATTGTTGTAAGATAATGCGCATAATCGCGCGAATGATCAGGTGATTGGACGATCGAAAGTGCGCCAATGCAATTGAACGTGCGACGCTCGTGCGATAATGAGTTCCATGGTACGGATACTCGTGCGAATCAAAGGGGGTATATATACCGCGGGTCCATATTTCTTTGCTGGAGTTCTTGGGAGTTGTGCTCGAAAATTCAGTAAAGCCAGTAGACGAGGAGGTATTGGTGCAGCGGCAACCGTGATCAATTGTAGTCTTAAACAGAGATGCTTATACAGGGTATACATACTTATGGTAATGCATGGTAAATTGAAGCTGATAAATCATGCAATGATAGTTAAACGTTGCAAGATTACATGAGACACATTGAGCAACATATCATGGTCGCAAAACACACGCATAGACAGCCGCGATTAATGTCACGATTGTGCATCACTATTGCGAGTACACAAACCGTTGGAAGACGTTTGTACTTATGTTCGTGCGTTGTATTGCGATAATTTGAGTCGAATTAGGTCGCGTCTGAATAGAGTGCTTGTCCACGTTTTTGAGGAGATTTAATGCGACCACTAAAAGGCATGCAACGAATGCGAGACATCGTGCAACATCTGCGAGAGCTTATGCGAAGCTAAAACATTCCGATCGCAGAGTTGTAAAGTGCTTGTGTGCCAGTTGTGAACGGGGCTATACACATGACTTAAGAGTTAATGCCTCTGATATAGTTAAGACCAGCATTTTTGAATGATTGAAAACACGTCGCATGGATTGTGGTTCTGTTTGTGGCAAATTAAGCTACTTGGTATAAGGTTGAATAATAAATTTTCAATTTTTCAAATTTCTTACTATCCAACTGGATAAAAGGCGAAAATACGTTCAGTTCATTTCTCAATATCTCGAACACTCATTAGCCACGCCCACTCACATGCTGAATTGTTTGTGATTAATATTAGATATGTTCATGACTGTTGCTTAAAAACGCAAATTATAACAACCCAGGTCGACCGCAAGTAAGAAAGGATTTTTCCCCGTCATAGGCCTTTTCCGGGTGATTTGGTGTGATTGAACAAGTGATATGCGACACTACAGGCGAGTGTTAGATGGCCACTAGGCAAATTAGAATTACTTGCACAAATTCACGCACCATGATGTACATTTCTGTTTAGATTAGCATTATTTAGAGATAAAAAAGAAATAGTGCGACGTAAAATAGCATCCAACCAAACAAGGCAAATTAGAATTACTTGCACAAATTCACGCACCACATAAATTTCTGTTTAGTTTATTATTATTTAGAAATAAAAAAGAAGTGGTGCTACGTAAAATAGCATCCAACCAAACAACCAACAAGCAAACCCTTTCAGTCTTGAGAGTGCCTCAGTGCCTTGTTATCTAAAACGGGCGATTACGGACCACAGCGTCTCTAACCGCCTAGGTTCGAATTCCTATTGGGCAGATCCTAGTGTGAGAAAGCTTGTCAGTTTGCGTGTCGAAGCTATGTGGTTTTTCCCGTGTGCTCCGGTTTCGTCCACTCTCTCAGAACTGACGATGTATGTGAAATAATCTTGAAGCGGGCGTTTTACACCATTACTCTACTTAAAGCTTTTAGATTTCATATTTCTCCGATAAATGGCGATGCCTCATGTAACATTTCAAAGGCAGGTAAATGGTATTTTTGTAATCAACTGAAGCCACATGTGTTTATAGTTTAACGGTTTAAAGAGAAATGACGATGACATTTTTCACTAATAAAGATTCTATCATCAGTATTAGTTATAAATTTAATGTAAGTTTCTATTTCTCAACATATTTATATAAATGGCTCAGGAGTCAAAGATATTTGGATAATGTCAAATTATCGTCTGCTGAAACCTTTTATAACATGTTTTATAACATAGATTTCCAAAAACATACGGCGGCACAGAGGTTTTATTTATTATTTTATTATATTGCCTGCTAATGCAAAAGATTTTGCGCGCTCACACGAGCGTTATTGCATGCTCACTCAAAAGTTCTTGCTTGAACACGCAAAGGTTATTAAATTAGCACATGATGACTTTCGTGTGAGCCCTGGCAGCTTTCATGTGACCACGTTATAATTTTCGTGTGTCACCTATGTTCCCCGTATCAATGACTGAAGACATATCTGTTGATCGTAAGCTATACACTATATAGCCGAATTATTCTTTTAAAATGCATTGTGTTGTGATAGTGTAAACCAAATTGTAAAACCATGCATAGATATAATAAAACATGTAATAATGATGATGATAATAATAATAATAATGACAACAACGATGACATTGATGATGATGATCCTTAATCTTCATTCAAACGTTGTGTGTTCGATCCCGGTGAGGGCTAAGTGAATAAGGCATTTGCCTTCACATTGAGGGCGCTTCGCCACTGTTGGTTCGACACCGGTCTGTTTTTCGCTGTCGTAGGTATTTTTAGTTGGCTCTGTATCAGTATAATTGGCTAGGTTTGTCTGCAAGATTGCGAACGAGTGCAATCTTTTCGTAGGCCTTTGGCTGGGTACTGAGTACCAGTAAAGTTGACTGAATGGTCTGTAATGTTGTTTTTCGATATAACTGAACACAGCATTATCACTCCATAAAAGTCATCATACATGGTTCCTGCCACAGATGTTACTCTTAACTTTTTGACACAATTTACGACGAATATTTTAAATGAACCAGTTAGTTTAAAGCGTTCAAAGTAAGCGATATTGGCAAATTTACGTTTTTGACAATAGAAAGAGTAGGAGATACACTTAGGGGGTGAAAAAACATTATTTTTCATAAGGTGATCAGTTTTAAAAAATCAATTACAATAATAATAACCTGGCGTGAAATGTTTAACAAAACACTTGTGTATCAAAATATTATCTCGTTTGTTTTGAGAATGAATGCGTGTACATCTCGTTTATTATGAAGATGCGTGTTGTGTATGTCGTTTGTTTTAAGAATGCATGCGTGCGCATCTCGTTTATTTTGAGGATATGTGTTGTGCATCTCGTTTGTTTTTGGGGATGCATGCGTGTGTATCTCGTTTTTTTGAGGATATGTGTTGTGCATCTGGTTTTTTGGGGGATGCATGCGTGTGCATCTCGTTTGTTTTGAGGATTTGCGTCTCGTTTGTTAGTTAAGATTTATACGTATGCAAATTGGTTTATAAGATTTATTGAATCATTAAAAACAATAAATAACAAATCAACATCAATATCTTTATTTGAAATTACAGTTCTGAAGTTACAAGTTTTTTAAATAAAGAGAATGCAATCTGAAATCGATTTTCACTTTTCTATTTTTCCCAATTTTCAGTTAGTTTTTTTAATGTTACTAAAATATTAAGAAATCCGTTAAAAGTATTTTTAAAGCGTTATAATGATTTTTTACACATCAACACAATAAACAATAAAATTGCAGATAGCCGCACGTTGCATGAAAACATTTCAAAATCAACTTAATAGAAGTTTTTTCCCCGTTGATTCCCGCGGTAGCTCTCTACACCATTATAATGCTGACTATTGCTTTGATTCGTCTCTTTTTGGCGATGTCAACTTATTGAAGAATGGACAATTTTTAGAAAGCCACATATATGCAATTCCTTTTCCCATGTATGGACCTAAGCAAATGTTGTTAGCACAAGCCATCATAGCCTTTGCCTGTAAAATACAAAAAATTGACAAATAAAAAATTTGAAAAAAAATATATATAGTTATATATGTTAATTTTATAACATACCATCATGGCATTTGGCAGTAAAACACAAATTAATACCTAAAAACAACAAGAGTTTTGAATTGTTTATATTACAGTTGAACTGTTTTGAAATCATGTTCGTCGTCAATATAAATGCAAAAAAAGTGAATAACGCGCGTTAAAGCGATATGATTGGTTTGCCTTACAAAGGCATTCATATTGACAATGAACATCATTTTAAAACATTTCAATTGTTTTATTTTCGTTAAATATTTCAAAAACCCATGATTCTAAGGCTGAAAAATTCCCTTCTATAACACATGCACATTAGGAGGAGTCCAGTAGACATAACAGCAACGAAGAATGTGCACGTGAATTTTAGACCGAGAACATAATTCTCGACCAAATATAGTTCACAAATAACAACACATGTATTTTGTTGATATTCAAATTATAATAGTAATCATTATTTTATATCTTATATTCTCATTAAAACATTATGTTAATGAACCTTTCTTATAAATGCGCTTTTTAGTCTTGTTAGAATGTAACCAAATGGGACGCGGCAGCCGCGTTTGTTTACCTATGATAATGTAGTCGCGAAATGTGTATTGCATTTTATATGAATTCTTACACGGAGTCACGTGGTTTTTATGATTTATGGTCTATATGAATGCAAAGGGTCTCAAACACAAGGCAAATGGAATTATGGGGTTATAACCTATAACTCTTGTAATTAACAAAGCTTACCGTCTCCTTTTCTATTAGAGATTTCAATTTGTTCAGTGACTTATATTAATGATTTATTTTAGAGGAAGCAATTTCCTACTGCTAGCCTTGCAAGATTATCGCAACTGTAAGCGAATACGAAACTATAATATTGGTAAGAAAAACTTAAATGTTTGTTGCGTTTAATAAAAATAAAACTAAATCATAAAAATACATTATTTACCTTTATTAACCATATGAAGAAAACTTATGTAAATTAAACTTTACTATTTCATTTGTGTCAATAAAAAGGGAAGGTTTCACCGCAGACCATTTAGTCCATTTTTCCTGATACCAAGCCAATCAGTTAGGGGCTACAACAAGGATAAAACTTTCTTTCTCAGCTGCAGTTGCCCGGGTTCGGACTAACAGCGTTGAGACGCCTTGAGTTCTAAGGCGAAGGCGAAAACCTTAACCACTCTGACATGTTAGCGGTATTAAAAATTAGTTGTTGACGAGAAGTAACGCGTTCTGTACTCAGCGAATACAAGAAACATTTTCTTTGCTACATATGGAACCTGTCTATATACATGTACATGAATATTCTCTTGATAAATGTCATTGTTTGCAAAGCTACAACTGACACACCATGAAAGGAGAAACGCTTCTCTCACGGACAGCGAGGGTGGGGGCGACATTGTAGTGTATAGCAGATTGTGCTTCAAGACGCACGTTTCTAATAAAATTGGTTCGATGCTAATTAGAAAAAAAATCTGCTTCATTTATCTTTTTTTTTTATCTTTGAACAATCACTGACCTTAATTTGAGAGAGAAAACATTAATCATAATTGCTCTCACTATTATTAAAGTAATAAATCATAAAAACGTGTTTATTACACAGTCGAGTATTAAAATTACAAATTTTGCCGTTATGATATGATATGCGATGATAGGCGTGTTCCTTTTTTCGTTTATTACCTCCAGGGAATCGCAACTGTTAGTTTACGTGTTATAAACGTTATATTGTGTGAACCAAATCCTGGAATGGACAAAAGTCACTTTTCACCTTCACATGATAATTAAATAAAAGTACAATTGACAATAAAACTCTTTTTTTACTGGACATTAGATATAACTGACAAATTGTAGACAAAATCAATAAGTCATACTATAGAAGCTTAATATGATGCGGTTTAATTTTATTTATTTATTTATTTATTTATTTATAAAAAAACGGAATCGGGTTTAACCGTTTAACCGCCTTTCTTTAGCCAATATCAATATTGTTATACATAGATTTTTCATTTTCGACAGCCATTCTGGATATCTGTTTGTAATAACACCTGGTGTTTACCTGATGGTCAAGTATTCTTAATCGATGTTATTAATATTGTACAACGTGTGTCGTTAGTTTTTCTTTCTTTCTTTTTTTTTTTTTTTTTTTTTTTTTTTTTTTTTTTTTTTTTTTTTTTTTTTTGTGGTTTGTTTTCAGTAGTTTTTGGCATTTTCATTTGCATGTTATTTACCTTAGCCACAAAATGCTATGCTTCATTTGATGGGACGGACTTTAATTCATATTATTAATAGTTTTTAATTATAGATACTGAGAAATAGATTCATGTTTCTAATAAAAGTAACTTTTAAAGTTGCCGAAATATAAAACATATAGATAAGCATATTTAGCAGTTTAGTGCTTAAGATACGAACTAACAATTGTTACATTCTCTATTTCAATTTGAAAAACCAAGACATTGGTATCACGCAGGCCCGTAGGAAAAGGGGGGGCCGGGGGGGGGGGGGGGCTGGCCCCCCACTTTTTGGGCTAAAATTTAATTCAGTTTCTTAACGGCACATTATTCATTTAAAATTCAGTAGATATCACTGTATATTTCAGTATAATTTAAAACAAATGATTAATTTCCGGAAAATGAAAGTTTTCCGTTTTCATCTTGTGGTTTATTTATATGATCTTTCTTCCTATTTGCTATATGCGTTGTATATGCACTCATATTGTTTTCAAACGTAAATGTTATCCTATAAAAACTTTCACAATACTTTTTCTTTACATTGAACATTCCCGTCAAAAAATTATGAATGAAATATTGAGTTGTTAATTTAAACGACAAACCACGATTTACATCTCTACTTGTCTCACTTCGTTATACATATCACGCAAATTCCAAATATAAAAATCTAGACTTTACGTATGGAAAGTCTAACGTTGGTTTTACACAATTTCAATATATGCATGCAAAAAATGCTGCGACCGTTTTCAGATGTACATTTCATTTAACTGGATTCATATAAGAAAAAATCATGTGTAAAACATGTAAAATGCGCCATTTCCTTTACCGAATCTATATATAGGTGTATAATGAAAAGTGCCGCGACTAAATTTTTGGAATTTCCTTATCATGATGTACGCTTATTGATGTGTCTACTTCAAAGATTAATTGTGTGACGTCCTTTATTTTCAAATTTTGACAAGGTAACAAAGATTTTATGCATTTTGTATACATGGTTGCGAAGTGCCGCAATCGGTTTGTGATCCGTTTTACATTTTCCTCGTCTTCACACATGCAGACGATAAATAACTCATGCATTTCCCTCTGAATAAAAAATTGTCATGCCTATACTATTGAGTTTCGCCTTTTAAATTTTCATACTTAGAAAATGAAACGTGTGACGCCTATATTATTGAAGTTTACATGCGTGTGTTGCAACACTTTGTGTATACTATATACTACGTCTCGAATAAAATTCTAGAGGGACCAAGTGGTTAAGGCGTTAGAAAGCAACAAGTGTTTCTCCTTCTGCCAGGCTTTAATTAGCAGCGTCGAAACCAGAATAATATAGACTGAATGGTCGGCTGTATTTATCTGCAACATATATCGCCAAAAAAGGACACTTCAATACAAAACAGATCGAAAAAATATGCACAGACTAGCAAACCACATGAACTTGTGTTAAAATTAATCCTTGAGATAGATAAAAAGAATTTTCTAGTCGCCAATAGCTTAAGATTTGTAATGCGATGCAAGACATCATTAAACCATTGCAAGAGTGACTCACCTCCCCGTTATCTAACTAAATAAAACATTCTTGATTCGTTGGCCTAGTTTCATGCGCCCGTGTGTGTGTGACTGTGTGTGTGTGTGTGTTCATTGCCTTCAAGTATTTGTCACTCCGGTTAGATTGCATTTTCTTATAATCCGCAAACATATCCTATTTTACCAGTGTTTGCAAAACATATAACATATCAATTGTTTTTGCAGGGTCTTTCATTATTACTGATATGCTGCTAATCAAATTATTTTAAGATTTTGTACTAGTTTGTTTTATTTGCAAGAGACATGCAAAAGCCATTATTTGTTTCAACCTTTTTTAACCTTATGCGAACAAAATTGAAGCTATTTAATTTGCGAGTCTAATGAATTTCAAAAGGAACTAACTCATGTCCATGATGACGGAAATATTGATAAGATGCCATAACGTTTAAAAAACACCATTGGTCATATATATTTTCATTATTATTGCTTTAAGTATTACGTCATTTGTACCATTTTCAACCCCATCTGTACGTACAATAAAGTTTTGTGCAAACCGGTTATGCTGTTCTAGGAACTTATACTCCCGTTGAAATGGAGATCGAACATTGCCATTTAAAACAGGAGGTAATCATAACAGTTGTCAAACGTTGAGCAACACACATTATATAAACACTATTTAAACAACAACAACAACAACAACAACAACAACAACAACAACCAAAAACAAATGGCTTCAACAGAAAACCATTTGTTTTAGGGAGGGCTGGTAAATAAAATTTTCACCCAAACAATATTGATGACGTAAATTCGAACATTATTTCAAACATAACTTCTTAAAAGATTTTTAATGACAGCCAAATGATCTGCAGCTTCTAATTTCCGGCTGTCATTTTGCGTCAAATCGTTCATATTATATGATAAAATATTAAATATTTACTTACCTGGTTATCAAAACAGATGTTGCAAATGAAAAGGCAAGCATCAACTGGATCAAGATTTGAATATGTTGGAACTTGCATCGGGAGTGACGTTACCATGGCGACTCCACACAAGATGGCAAAGGCACATATTACATGGTTCTTCATACTTCTTCTATGTAGTAACTTTCAGATACCTTAGTAAAACAAAGAACAATCAATTAAAATCGTATTTAACAAAAATATGGATTTAGAAGTGGCAGCTAACGAGCAAGTCACCAAAATAATTAATCCAAACAAGGACTATATATACACACTGATAATAAATTTAGTGAATATTATAACAAAATAATATGCAAAAGCATGGATAGTTTATAAGAATAACATAAATCAATAACTAAAAAAATCATTCGTAAAATAATAAAAATTCACATAGTATGAGAACCATGCTGCTGGTGATATTAGAAATAAGCAATGTGACTGAACTAGTTAGATTTTTAAGCAAAATAAGAAATATGCTCGGTAATAAGCAATGTTGATGAAATTAGAACATAAAGCAAGAACATTAATGCATACTAAAGCTACTATGTAGAAAAAAAGCCGTTTTCACTTCAAAAAAGCACGTTTGAAAAGCCAAATGCTACCAAGGCATGAAACAATGAATAAAAGAAACGAGAAAACAATGTTGATGTCTCTGTGGATTTTTTCATTACTATTAACAAAAAGTTGCTATTAAGAAAACAAAGCTCAACGAGTAGTAAGAAGTACAAGATGAGATTAATTGCTACGAACAATCGGATGTTTCCACTCCTCAAAATTGAAACATACATGTATTTAGTAGGTCTTTTGGTGACAATTTTGTGTTTATTTATAATGTAAAGAAATGTAAAAATGAGGAAGTATTCTTAGAAGAACATCCTAGAACTTAGGCACAATAAAGTATAGTCAAGATACATTGGACATCGTTATTAGTGTAGTGGTATTTAACATAATTGAATCTTGCAAGTTGTTAAAGAGATATAATTGTGAAATCCAAGAATCTGCTTTATATTCCTGTCATCATGTTACAATAGTAATGTCTCGTTAAAAGTGGATGAATCTGGAAATTGGACACTAAAGGTATTTACTGATGAAAGAAGAATCATACACAGCATTAATTGGATGACGTTGGAGCACTCAAGTATTAGTATAATTTGTGTAAATGATTGACATAATGAAATGAGAGCTTAATGAAAGAGATTATATTTCAAAGTTTTAACAAATTCTGATAAGATCAGCTGTATTATATGTAAAGGTTACTAGCATTTCCATAATGCCAATTGGGTGCTCTCTCTCTCTCTCTCTCTCTCTCTCTCTCTCTCTCTCTCAAACGATTGAAAATAAAATTTAATCACTTTTTTTTTATCTAATTTGATTGAAAAAAAGGCAATAGTTAAACAGGCAGAGATGGATAGCAAACTAAGTTACCTTATACATTTAAAAAAACTTAATATGTTTTTATATCATATCTAGGTCCTGGGGAAAAAAGAGAATGAAATTTACAAAATCAATTAAGCAACTGTTTATATTCATACTTTAAAAACTTATTTTTTTAAATTGGCCAAAAAAATGTATTCAGCTTTCGTTTAAAATATAAAATAAACGTAAATTAACTGGTTCTATCATTTATTCAAAAAGTAGAATGGTCAGCGAGCTAATCTTTAAATTATAGAAATTTTTTATCTTACGAAACTACGAAACTTATACGGTCATTGGTAAAAAAAGAGTAACTGATAAGGAAATAGTACTTTTGGAAGGGCTCTAACCATCTCGAAAATAAATTAAAGTAAGTTGCGTGTAAATAGAACTTCGGAATAAGTATATAATCAATCTCAGTTTAAAATAACAATTAAATGCTATTTGTGACACCAACATATCGTGAGTCATACATATCAGCTTTGTTTAAAGGAGAAAATTGTTTAAGATTCTAGAAAAACAAAATGTAATATAATATTACAAATATTGTTTCATATCAAGAAGGTCGTATTTTAAATTGAACAATTGTTTCATTTCAAAAAGGCAATCTTTTTAATCAAGCAATTCATATTTTTTTAAAAAGTGTAAAAAAAAATTATAACTTGTCTCCTGAGATTATTGAAGTTACTGAAAGATAAAAAACGTGATACATTTATGAATCAAGAATTATTTCTTTTTTCAGACTACAGTTAATTGACAATAATGAAGAATGCAATAGCTAATGTAGACGATAAATGAAACATACAGGAACACAAACAAAGACGGAAGATAAACATATAATATGATGGATTAGAAAACTTTCAACATTTTGGGATGATAGGATTTAATAAAAAAAAATATTTTACTTTTTTCCTTACATTAAAGTTCAAGTGTAATTCTCTTGAATTACAGAGAATATTTTACCTCAGATGAACAAAACCAAAGTAGTTAATGTAAAACTACTTATTGTAGCACATTTGGTGTGATTAAAAAATGTTCATCCTGTCGGTCAAGATAAAATCTTTTATATTATTATAAAACATTCGATCTAGGACAGACAAACGACAAACTACATTGGTAAAATTTATTTTATATATCTTTTATTTGTATGTATGTGTGTATGTATAGGAGATACTCAAATTTTAACTTATTGTGATAAAAATAAAAAAACAAACACACCAGTCAGTGTCCAAAATCACAATCCCTTAAAACATGGTAAAAACTTCGAAAACTTGCCAATTTAGTTATACTTCAATCAAGGAGTGACAGTAGTTGAGTCAGTAAATTATGCTTAACAGAAAATCCAATAATCTTTTAGATCAGCATTTTCTACCTAGTTAAGCCTTATTGTAACGAGACATAGTTATGCGTCTATGCGATTATCATTGAATATCTATGAACAAAATTTAAAGTTGCTGTTTAGGTGTTTTTACATGTCAAAAACAGATATCCTTGATGACGCGTTATGTCATTTGAGTTAAAATATCCGCAATTCACCTATTTTTTTAAAAAACAAATACTAACTATTGTTTAAAAAATAGGTGAATTGCGGATAATCCCCTAACCGAATAATCTTAAATTTTCTTTTTTAGATAAGGTAAGGCTTATGTAAATGAATGACAATAAACATGAAATCGATAAGATTTTCTATGAAAACTTTGGACAATTTTCTATGACAAACACAGTGACCCTGAGAGAAAGCAAAAATTGACCTACACTCAACTTTTAACTAATTGCCGATGTAAGGTTTACCATGACAACTGGTGAATATTTCCTTTGAAAAGATAATTTGCATAGGTTTAACGTATTTTTTATATTTTTTCAGCCTTTATAGCTATTTATTCCAAAATTGTATCCCCTCTTTCATTTTTAAATATAAATTTAAAAACCAAATCGTTATATCTCTTATTTCACCATAAAGAAATTTATTCAATGCTATTTAATACAACTTAGTCTTAAAGCCCAATTAAACTGCTTGTTTTCCGTTGAGCAAGATGATCTTCCATTTAATATGTTTTCCACCTTTTTGTGACCAATTGTATAATAGAATGCATTTTTTGTTATTTTATTAGTAAAGTGCTGAACAGACTGTCGATTGAAAAAAGACATATACGGAGTACGCGTTGAGAATAACTCACTAGTCAGAAAACAAACATAAAATTTTTTGCATGTGATCTTAATAGTCATATAAGTGGAAAATTATCGTTTATTTGACGAGCCTTTTGCTAAATGAAAAACCAGTCCTACATAGCTATTGTTTAAATATTTAAATAAAATAGTAGGTGAGAGTTGTGACGTTTTTCTCTTTGGTTTTCATGTTTTGTTCGTTTGCAATTGGTGTTTTGTGTTTTCGAATCCGCCGGTTGTTAACCAGCTTAAAATAAAAAAATCGGCTGATAAAAGAATCATCTCCTCTTTTTGTTAGAAAAAAGGTAATGTTACAAAAAGACTTAAGAACACGTAAAATTATAGATTTGAAATGTCAAAACGCTCAAAAGATCTTGGTAAGTTTAAATTTTTTTGAAATCAAACTATGAAATGTTTTATAAGTCACTATATTAGGAGGAAAAATACGGAGGAAAACAATGGGATATCTTCATCCTCTGATGCTGAAAATATTTTACCATGGAATCAATCACGCGTAAGTAACGTATCTATAACGGTAAATGAAAAGTAGCTAAATGCGCAGTAAACATCACAAGATCACGATTGTTAGAAACAAGAAAAATTAAAAAAGGAAAATCGCGAGCAATAGGATTGGTTGTTAATCTTTGTTACCATGGCAAATATACATATAAATGTAAAAATACACTTTGACGGTATTGTTTGAAATATTTACGTCATTCACTGAAAAGTTGCTAATTCTTTTACAATGTGATGTTTAAATGAATTTACTGTATTTTTTTCTAAAAAAAAAACTATTTTAAAAGTAATATTAGTTATTTTTTGAAATTGTATAACTTATTTACAACTTTTAAAACATTAAAATTACAAAACAAACTATTATTACCAATCACGCAAATAAAGCAGTATGTATTCTTCTTGTGTTTATAAATTTTTTCAAACAGGAAACTAAGATCTTTTTTGGTTATCTAGAAAAGATAAAGGATTTTTTTTCTTTTTGAATTTTAATACAAAGTAATGGCAAAGAAGGCTAAAATTAAAGAATTATTCTGTATTTTTAAATGGCCCAACATTATTTTATGATATTTTTAATAGACCATTCTACAAAATTAAAAAAGATCACTTATTAAAAAGATGCTTTTTTCTTCCCACCGAATACAAGTAAAATATTTATTACGAAAACTACTACTTAAGATAGCGTAAGAGTTTACCATTTTGTACTGACAAAAATCTGTTATCAGTTTTGATCTCTCTCTCTCTCTCTCACAGATATATATATATATATATATATATATATATATATATATATATATATATATATATATATATATATCAGCTTAGCTTTAGGTCCTCAAAATAATATATTGGTTTTTTAATTTCTTTTGGTTACTTAGTTTTCCAAAAAAAAAATTATAATTCAAAAAAAATATTTTTGCAATTTGTCATCTTTTTTTAAATATTGTGATTAAAAATTAAAAACAAAATACTTACCTGACTTTAGTTTATATATATTCCAGCGATGACAGCAATAACTGATTGATTGTGATATAGATAAAATTCCTTAACTAGTTGAAGGAAGTCACTGAATCACATATATACAACATCATCATTTGTCAAGTCTTTTATTGATTTAACAACGCCTACATTTTTTGTCCTATGAATCTCATGGTAACTTCTGACGTATGTCCATATCTTTGTTTGTCATCTTTAATGAGGAGAAAACACAGAAGAAACAGTTAGGAATTCAAATAAATATAAAAATCAATGATAACTTTTGGCTTAAACTGAATAAAAAAGAGGGAAATTGAGTAATGAGGTTTAACGTTTTCGTTTGAATTGGAAAGAAATTTAAAATCCTTTATTTCACACCCAAGACCACAACGAAACAAAAGTGAATGAAAAAAACATTGGAGCACTAATTATAAAAGTTAAAACAGGTATTTTAGTGGGTGTCCAGTGATGTGGTTATAGTATTGAGGTACACAATCTATTGTAATTTTAAATGAAAAAATAGTTATGTATTGTGCTTCTGTTCTTCTATTGGGATTTGGAGGTCAAAAACAAATCCATATGATTACAGTCGGAATGTCAGTAGCAATCTACAAATTGATTAAATGCCACCCATGACGTAAAACCTAATACAAAAGAAGTTCGTTTTGAATGTTTAAGGAAAATCAACTGTATAAGTACTAATTTAAACATTATAAACCAAATTATCAATTCCATTTGAATTTGGGTTTTAATTTGATTAGTCATTAGTGTGCCAATCGTTTTTCGTCGATGGCCAATTTAGAACTCAATGTTAAAAATAAAATTAGAAATCTTTATTCTTATAATTAAACCTTTATTATATAACCCACTTTGAAATTTTAATTTCTTTTATAATTTATTTTTTATTAATCTTTTTGCAGCGGTGATTTGTTTACATGTGTATCACGGCAATGATCTAAACGCCATAAGTAAGATTGTTGTTGATTATGATAAAAAAATATTACAAACATAAATAAATCTCAATTCACACCTTTTTCTCGTGATAAATATTTAATGCTTTCATTTTGTCCAATATAACAAGCATTACTGTTGTTTTATTTCTGGTATAACAATGCCGTTGTTTACAATGCAATGTATTTTTAGTATTTAAATGAAACAACATCCCTAATATAGCAGTAGGTGGTCAACAAAGTTATTTTACATAACATTGTATTCAATATTTCACATGTAAGATGTCAAAATGCTTTGATACTGAATCAAATGTAACATTAATTAACATTTATAGCGTGATTAAAGTAAATTGGGCAGGCCTTGTTATTGAAAACTAAAATACACATATACATTGTGATTATTATTTTTGCGATTACAATAATGCTCAACTTTCAATAATGAAGAACGTTAAAAAGCTTGGCATGGAATGCTTTTATGTTTATAAAAAAATTAATGGCGATAGACAAGATGGTAATCTTCAATCAAACAGGAAAATACAATGTTTTTGGTTTCTTAATTATCTTTGGTCTAGTCCCTCTTCAAACATGTTTAAAGCCTTCTTGTAGTGAAACGGAAAGTTTCCAATATAGTTGATAGATCAAAGACTGATTATAATACACTTTTATGAAGTTCATTAAAGTAACCATCTCCCGTTTGTTTTTCGTATGGAGATGAAAAAGACGTTATTAACCTGGCCTAACTATAATTTATTTACATTTCAAGTGAAATTTTTAGATCAATAAAGTTTTAAGAATATGGTCATTAAATGCAATCAAAAGATACAATTAATTGGTCGGCGTTCCGACCCTTTTACCACGAATTAATTCTATGCCATACTTTTTGAAAAATTATTGTTCACAGTAACATTCAGTCACAATTTATTTATTTATTTATTTATTTATTTATTTATTTATTTATTCATTTATTTATTTATTTATTTATTTTACAGATCGACAAAACCGGTCCTTCCATTTAATTTCCACTTCAAAGTGTAAAGGAGGACAAACACTGGCTAATAAACAATGTGTAACGCTACAACCACAAAATACAGTCGAATTTTTTTTAAATTAAGCAATCTAATTGCACTATTTTAGCGAAAAACCAATTGATCAAGTCAATGATTTCCTTTTGTGTGTGTTATGGCATAAATTTTAAACTAAATTATACCATACAAGAGAATAAAATGAAGGAGCCGTTCCATAAGAACCTCTTTTCTATAATTAGAAACATAAGATAAACTTATTCTTTCTTCTATTTTTGATATAGTGTGTATTACTAATATGAAAATTAAGTTTAAATGAAGCCTGTAGAAAGACGTCAAATGGTAGTAAAAGTTGAAAGATATTTTATGCATCATTATGTACGTTAATAATTTGTCTTGATTAGCTTCTTGACAGTAAATCACTGAATTCTATATTAAGATACCAGAATATCAAAGATACTTTTGATTAAGACCAGTTTTTAATTAAATAATCAATGTTTTTTTTTTATATTTATAACACAATGATAGTAAATACATACATACATATATATATATAATTTTCAAGTTGTAGGTAATGTATTTACAAATGTAGTTATGTACAAGAAGATATATATATATATATATTTATACTTGGGTGTTTGTTTACTAAATTTTAATTTTAAAATGTATAATACATATTCAAGGTATATAACAAATATAACAATAACAAATACAATGTATTAGACACCCACCATGCATTTAAAATCAAGCGATTCTACAGGGTCAAGGATACAAATAGCCCATTTGCATCTTTTTTTTAAGATTTTGATTTGGACATTTACTGGTACGCAATGCGGTTTTATGCATTAATTGTGATAATTTCATGTTTTTACAACCCGATAACTACGAAAACTCAATGCTTGAATATAAGATAAAGGTTTAGCTTTTATACAACTGTTGTGATGGGATTTCTTTGGTGCCTGGAAGACTGTACTTAAATGTTCGACAAGTTATTATATAATTATGCAGCTCATCATACTATTATATGAAATTTGATTACACTTTAAAAGTCACCGTGGGAACATTTACTAAAAGAAAAGAAAGGAAATAATACAAAATATTCTCTTTCAAGTTATGTTGGGCATGAAACATATAATATTGTTAATATGGTAAATCTTGAATACAACACAAATGAATATGTTAAATATTTAGAAGAAACGATTAAAGTTGGTATTTAAAAGCTTTCGAATTGTCTTTTTTGGATGTGATGAGTTTATTAACCTTCTAATATTATCCCTAATTTTGACTATTTTGTAAATGACTTAATTTGATATATTTGTTATTAGGCTAGTTCCATATGAAGAATTAGTAAATATGTTTAAAGTAATTGGTGATTTATCCTTTCATAAGTTATAAATGAACAAATTACGTCCATGTGTAATAAACTCGATTATCATTTATCAATATACAATGCATTTCAAACTAGAGGCTTCCCATTTTTTGTATAAATCATTAGCAGATCTATGTATAATTAACAGTGTGTTCATATTACGGTATCATAAGCAAAGTGAGAAAGAGAGAGAGAGAACTTTTGTATTTGTTAATTTATTGCGTTGTTAAATGGTCTTTTGTATATTATATGGTTTGCCCTCATGATCCAATCTTTAAGAGGCTAAGAGGTTGCCAATTGGTAAAAAATAAAGGGTTATTATCTGACGAACATTTCTGTAAAAATGTCTTGTTATCAATTTCACAATATTGAAATAATATTCTTCTTCAATTAAAACTTGTATCTTTTTCTCCCTGCTAGAGAAATTCATTGATAAAACGACATCTCAGAATTAAGTTGACAAAATCGATACTAATACTAGTTGCTGTACAAAACGACGTTTTAATAACCAATAACATTTCCATGAACAGACATTTGCTTTATCCTGTTGATTTTTAATCTATCAACTGTTTCGTTCACTAGTGGCACAGCAAAATTTACAGGTATTTTTTTTAATATGTACTACCCCTGAGCGGGTACCCCTGCTTGTGGAGTAAAACTCACCTAGGGTATCCTAAACTTAGTAGACAGTACATTTGCTGTCATAAAATGTACCTTATGGCAAAACTTGCAGCCGTCTTAATTTTTCCAAATTTATTTAAAACTAAGGTTTGTTCTCCCATGCAAAGCATTTCTTAGCTGGATTTGGATTTATATAATTTTGGAAATTTGGATTCATTAATTTTTAAATGTTTGGACTATATTTTTATCTATCAATTTTTTCGGTGCCTAGTGTCACTGATGAGAAATGAATTTTCGAAATGTGCGCACATGGCACAGCAAAATTTACAGGTATTTTTTCTTTAACATAAAACCTTGTATATTGTTTTATACTAAGTTTGTTATGGTATTTTCCTGGCTTTTCTAGTGTCTGCTATTTTTTAATCAATTGTAATTTTACTTTCAACTGATTATTTAAGCTAAAAAATTTTAAGTTAACCCAACATTCTGTTGCAAGCGTCTATACCGGAAGTGATGTGCTTTGGTCATACATTTGTATTTGTGTTTGTTCGCCAGGTTTTTCAAGATGTAAAACATCACAACGGCATCACTGCTATTTAAGAAAAAAAGATGGACTTAACAATTTTGCTTTTTAATGTGATTGAGTATGTGCTATAGAGCAAACTGTAATCAAATTCATTAGATATTTAATAACCCCCCTTCCCGGAATACAATGTTACATTCACAATTAGTCTTGCAAATTAATCAGATTTGACTTTTTATTCAATATCTTTTTGTACAGTTACTTATACAAGAAAATAGATTAACAACTTCATTTCGTACTATGATTCTGCTTTATTGTGTCAATGAACCAGTCTGCAGAAGTAGTATGTGTATTAGTGACATCGAGTGTAAGCAAGGCAAATACTCTACATAGGAAACGTTGGCTATTTAGATATGAAGCTTTTAAAAGGTTCTAACGGCTGGGATAAAGTGTTCAATAACAATGAACAATATAAAATCAAAACAATGAATACAAACACGTATGTTTAAGTTATTAATATTTATTATAATTTGAATTAGGATTGTCGGAAAATAACAAAGAAATACATAATATATAATAAAAGAATTAAATAATCATTTTATAATTATTACGGGTGACTTTAACCTGGTCCAAAATCCAAATTTAGATCATTATAACTACAAGAAAATTAACAATCCTAAGGCAAGAGAATATATAAATTTAAATATGAAAGAATTTTTAAAACTTTCCGATCCATGGAGGGTAAATAACGAGAACAAAAATGTATACATGGTTTTTATGTCCAAAAAAGTGTCCTGCGCGCCTGAATTTCTTTCTTTGATAAATAAAACGGACATAAAACCGGGGTATAGAACTGATTATTCCGTAGTGGAACTTGAATTTCTTATTTTGAAAAAGGAAAAGGATTTTGGAAATTTAACAATAGTCTTCTTAATGATATAAATTATGTTAATAAAATAAAAAATCCA
Organism: Tegillarca granosa; assembly: GCA_029721355.1. Classification (NCBI taxonomy): domain Eukaryota; kingdom Metazoa; phylum Mollusca; class Bivalvia; order Arcoida; family Arcidae; genus Tegillarca; species Tegillarca granosa. Next base: position 23,266,472 of record CM056595.1, read on the forward strand.
AGAAGTTAAAAGGAAATATCAGGCAAATAAAAATAAGGAAAATAATCAGGGTGATTATTTTTAAACGATAAATGACAATTTATTTTTAGACTTATTACTATATGTACTTAAAATTCGAGGCTTTACAATTGAGTACAGTTGTAAAAAAAAAAGGGAAAAGGAAAAACAAAAGATGTGAGTTAGAAAAAAATAAATTAAACTTATGACATTTAAAACGCAATAGCCTGATGTAGATTTTTAGACAACTGAATTTGATAGGGTTAATAGACAACTTGAACAAATAAGAGAAATTATGTAAAAGGGATATTTATTAGGGCTAAAGCCAAGTGGATAAAAGAATATTTTTAGTGCAGAAAGATATTAAAAAGAAAATAAAAAATTCTATAAAACTTTATATACAACTAGAGATGAAAGTTTAGAAGATGTAAACTTAAAAACAATTCTTGATTTTGATGATATTCCAAAATTGAACGAAACACAACGCTACGGGATTGAGGATAAAATTACATATGACGAAGTTTTAAAGGCTTTAAAGCCCATGAAAAAAGAAAAATCTCCAGGTCCAGATGGGTTTCCAACTGAATTTTTAATAATTTTTTTAACGATTTGTCTCCCTTTTTATAAGATCTTTTAACTATAGTTTTGATGTAGGGGAACTATAATTAACTCAGAAATAGGGAAAAATTTCAATATTACCTAAAGGAGATAAATGTCAAACTATTTGACAAATTGGAGACTAATATCTCTGCTAAATGTAACATATAAATACTCTCTAGCTGTATTGCTAATAGTATTAAATCAGTTCTGGACTTTTTGATTCATGAAAATCAAAGGGGGTTTATCTCTGGCAGATTTATTGGGGACAATACCAGAATTATTTATGATGTTTTACAATTATCTTTTGGAAAAATTATCTCCGGGACCTTATTACTTGTGGATTCGACTCTGTCTCGTGGCGATTTATAAATAAAACTGAATTTTTTTAATTTTGAACAAAATTTTGAAAAATGGAAAAAGATTTTATATAAAAATGCTCAATAACGCGTGACCCAAAAAGGATTCTTTTCTCAATTCTTTTACATATCTAGAGGGTGCAGACAAGGGGACCCAATCTAGCCATATTTATTTATACATTATGCCGGAATAATGGCAAATATGTTTCGCCATAAAAAAAATATAAACGGGAAATAGGTTCAAGTATGTCTTTTACAGTATGCAGATGATACATGTGTCTTTGTAGATTGTTCAGAAAAATGTCTAAAACGTTCTATGGATCTCCTGTTCCAATTTTCAAAATATTCGATTCTTAAGTCCAATATTGACCAAACAAAAGCTGTATTGATAGGATCAAATATAAATAGAGAAGATGTTCTGTGTCCGGACTTAAGATTAAAATGGAAGAAAAAACAATTTCACAGATTTGGCATTACCCTTTTTAACAGATCTAAACATAATCGGAGAGCTTTATTATGAAAATAAAATAAGTGAGATAAAACGTGATATTTATTCTTGGTCAAGGAGAAAACTTACACCACTTGGAAAATAACTGTCATTAAAACCTTATTTCTACCTATATTAACACACATTTTAACAGTCTTACCTAATCTAGATAATAATCTTTTGTAAGATTTGGAAATACAAATTTGCAAATACATATGGAATAGCAGTTGTAACAGAATAAGTAGAAAAAACATGATATAAGATACACTCAGAGAGTTTTATTAAGTCAATAACATTAACATAGTTGAGACAACTTCATGTTAAAACATTTTGTCTTTGAGCAATATATTCAAAGAATAAACAAAATTGAATTTACAAAATTTGAACTTTTGGGAGATGAATATTGCCGAGAGAAAAAATTAAAAAATCATTTTTGGAAAGATGTTTTATTAGTCTAACGAATTTTAATTAAGAATTCCATTTTTGTGATTTTTTTTCAATTCTAGAATCGAGTTTATGGTTCATTAAAATGAGTTAAAATGTTAAAATTACAAAAAATATTTTTGATAGAGGGGTAACAAAAATAAGAGATTTACTCAATAAAAATACGAAATTATGACAAAAATGACCAAAACAATACCTTCACTGTACTCAAAGGATTAATACGAGCTATCTTACAAAATTACAATATTACCGAAACTGTTAATGAAAAATTAATACGGAAACAGAAAACATTTTCAATTTTTTTTAAAAGGTTCTACACATATTTATGATATTTTTGTGCATTCACTATGTACAAGACCGAAATCCGAACTAAAACGGAAAAAAAGAACTTAATATGCCTATTGATTACAACTGGTCTAAAATCTATATAAATATGATCAAAAATATTACAGATGCTAAATTGAAATGGTTAATTTTTAGAATAGTTTATCGCATTTTCGAAACAAATAAATTTCTTAAAATATTAAAAATGAAACAGGACTCTCACTGTACCTTTTGCAAAAATTTTGAAGTGGACATTAAGTCACCTTTTTTATGATTGTCAGTGAACACGAAAACTGTTGGAAAATTTTGGAAAATTGGTTTAATGAAAATACATCTATAACACATTCTATAACGATAAAAGTCTTAATTCTAGGAAATTCTCGAAAACATCAACATATTCCTAATTATATAACTACACTAACTAAACAGTTTATCAGTTTGAAACGCTTTCCTAAAAACCATTAAATTCCGTTGATTTAAAAATCATATTTTCTTATACTACAAAAAGGGAAAAGAAACCATATGAACTATCTGGGAAATCCAATGTTTTTACCTTAAAATGGAATAATTATACTTTGCTTTTCGACATATTGATTAGTAAAATTCATAATTTATCACTATAAGATATATAAATATTGTAAACAGTGATTTTACATATTCTGCGAGTAAATGAACTATTACATTAATATAGATCAAATTATTGTACATGTTATATTAAGTTGCTAGATTTTTTGGTATATGTAATATTCAAACTTGATTATTTTTACATAACTCTCAAATTGTCTGAATATGCAGGAACACTAAAAAAAGTTTTGATACTTGTAGTTTCAGTGAGAAAGACATATGTATGTGTGTACAAATGGTGTCCTTGTCATATAGATATTTTGAAATTTTGAAAAAAGATAAATAAAAAAATTATACTAAATTATGTACATTACACGAGATTACCTACATTATACGAGATTATCTACCATATACGAGATTATCTACATAATACGAGATTATCTACATTAAACAAGATTATCGACTTTATACAAGATTTTCTACATTATACGAGATTGTCTACATTATACGAGATTATCTACATTAAACAAGATTATCGACTTTATACAAGATTTTCTACATTATACGAGATTATCTAAATTATACGAGATTATCATATTGTTAACAGACAAATAATAAAAAAAAACAAGAGATTTGTTAATGCTGAAAATTCCTGAATAAAGTGCAACCCCCCCTATTGAACTGTAAATTAGCAACGAGATCAAAATTAGACATGCCACTTGAAAGCAACATACATATTTGCTCAAGTATTTAAGGAGAGTTGATATTAATTATTACAAGAAACTTACAAAACATCTAACATAAAGTTACCCCAGGATTTTTTAGTTTTTCACTGTTGCCTGTAAAATATCACTTCTTTCTTCAATAAAAAAAAGTCTGTGCTTTTTTTACCACGGCAAAACGATCATAATCTGGAATTAGATAAACTTAAATTGTTTCTATTGACTGATGAGAATTCTTATAATTCAACTTCAGTTATAAGATACCTTTCAACACAATTTCTTTTGTAAAATGTTTCCGATTGAGCAATTCCGACTTCCGACTTATTAAGTTAAAAATAAGAATAATATTGAAAATTATCATTCTCATTTTTCCGTTTCTTCATCAACTTGAAATAGAATTTATATGTTTCTGAGATTATTTTTAAAATGGTATCTCAGAAATAAGATCAAATGAAGTATTTGTCGATGATGCACACTTATTGGATAACCTTCTTTTTCTCATGTAACTGAATATTAGGATTGTATTACGTGAGAAATGATTAAAAATAATACTTACAATGCTATCCCTATAGAAAAAGAAATCATTATTGTTTGATTAATTACAAGTTTTACGCTGAAGGGAATCACGCTACCAAAAGTGATCACATTTCACGATAAATTTTATGTCTATGTTAATATATATCTGATTCTCGCATACCAATAAAAAAAAAGGTTATCAATTATACACCTTAAAAATGTTAACGATAATTAGACGCATTTAATTATGGTTTATTAAGTATATAACACCACACAATTTAAAACAATGGTTGAAAGTGATATACTTATGATATCTGATAAATGTTATTTGAGAAGAGGCAATAAAATAAGAGATTTAAGAACTCGCATGAGCTGACAATTTTGCTGATGTAATAATAATTTAGGAAAATTCACTTTTTAAATATTTAAATCGATACTGAATCGATTGTTAATTTTTTTTTTCTTGCGTTTTTCGGGTAATTTTTACAAAGTTCAACTTTTTGAGGACAATTTTGCCGTGTTTTTAGTTCTTTTAAGTAGTAGAAAGGTCATAACTTCATTTCTTTCTAAAAACTGAATTAAAAAATTTAAATTTTGGGGTTTTTTTTAAATGATGCATGGATTACAATTTGGTCAAAAGACTTTTTGATGGAGCAATAGTGCATTTTATTCATAAATTTTAATTTTAATTTTTAGGTAAATTTTCTTTTCAAAATTCTTTTTGATTATATCTTGCTTGAAATTTGCAGTCTAATCTGTATGCAAAACCTCCTAGAGCAAACACTCTCTATGTACCCTAAAGTGTCTTTAATAACCATAAAGCCAACGCTCTTTAATTTATCCATAGAGCAAAGGGGCTCAAAGTGAAGGCTCATATTAATCTTTTTCCTTGACACACCTGTTCCTTTATACATGATAATTTTTCTATTTTTTTTATTATTATTTATCTTTTCATTTATTTATTTTTTTATTTCTTTCTTTATATATTTATTCATTTATTTTACTTTTGATTCATTTATACACCATTAATTTGAATTTCAAAATCTAAACCGTGTATCATCGACAAATTTAAAAAAAAGGATGCTCAAAATCTTAACAGTGATATTGCCTGGTGAAATTTTGTATTTTTACTATGCATAAATTCATGATGTTTGTCTTTCTTTGTTAAGAACAATGTCTAATTTTTTGTAAGTTCTAACATTATCGTGTCAAAATTAACATTTTTTTTGTAGATTTTGATTGTACGAAAACCGATAAAATATGTTTATACACATTATCTAATAATTCCGCACTATTTTAAAGTCAAAATTTCTAATAGAAGGCAATGAGAGTATTACATTTAGCATATAAAAGTCAATAGTTCTTCAGAAAATCAACTGTCTAAGATTCGCAAAATATTTTTCAAAGAAACCAGCATTTTAGTTTTCTGAAAAGCTTTTTTAATAATCTCTCTTGCTTAGATTGCAACCTCGATAACATAATAGTACTTTTATTAAATCGGCGTATAAAAATGAACTAAAATCATATGGGTCATGATTATACAGTTTCAGATACCCTTGCAGCTCTTTCTGGAACTCAAGCTTTAAAGTTGGGATAGAAGAAGTGGTAATTAAAATACAAGAAACCACGATATCGTTTGCTTTCTGATGGTGTTTCAGATATTTAGAAGTATTTTAATGTTCTTTTGAAAGAGTTTAGAGCAAAATATTTAAATTTTACAACCACTGTGCCATGTATGCATTAAATTTTAGTATTTTAATTTTGTATTTAGTTGGCTTTAAAATATAGATCATTGCTTAGCAGAAAAGCATGGTTAGTTCTTTAGATTAATTTAGAACTGAATGAAAAAAATAAACATTTGATATGGTAAACCACAGAAAAAATAGAATAAAAAATAGAACATCCAGCATCAGAGCGAAGTCCTTCCAACACATTTCTTCACCAAACCATTCCTTATTCGGCATTTCATTGTTAGTTTTGACAATATTTTCTGTTATTTCATTGCACATGGTAGTTTTTCCATGCTCGCATGTTGATTTCGACGATCTTAGGTCAACGACTCTGTTTTTACAACACCAAGCTTTTCCAAAAAATCTAACACAAATAATAAGCTTGTCAGGCATTTCAGTGTTCTCATTCTTATGGTAAAACGCTAAAGATATAATTGTACAAATCATAATAGCGCCTGCCATTGCTATGTCACTGGCCACTTTGTAACATATTTTTGCTGCTTGCGGATTTGAACTTTTTGGTAAATTGTCGAATAAAATTGAAAGATATACTCCGATAGCTAAAAGAAGAGTCACTCCATATCCAATGCGTTCGCCTGATTCTGATGGTATAACAAATATGAAAATGTTTAATAGTCCCAGTAAACATACAGGGACAAGCAGCGTAACGACAAAAAATCCGGCTTCTCTAGAGAATAAGATTTTATAATGTAACCATGAGTATTTACCATATACCATAGCTAATCCTCTCGCAGAAATCACAGTCCAATCTGTATTTCCTTCACTACTAGTATTATCAATGACTGCAGCTGGATTTGTTGATTCAACTAGTATTTCAGTGTTATCATTTATAAAAGGGATGAAAAAAAGATCACAAGACTGTTTATCAAACGGATAGTTGGTTGTGTCAGCATTACAAACAGATTCAAATACATTTAATGTTTGCCATGTTGCTGAACCATTATGCTCGTACATTACAATTTCGTCATCGTTTCGTAGATGGATCATCCCAGTCATTGACTGAGTGGAATACAATTCCGGTAACCATAGAAATTTTTGTCGGACATAAATCCGCTCCATTCCATTATATAGAGAAGGTTCCCATTTAACTCTATGGTCGTTCCAGTACAAATTCAAATTAACAATGGTTGTTAATATACCCTCTACTTCATCAAAACTTTTGAGTTTCTCTAACTTGAATTTGACAGTTACCTTGACAGGCTCGCTGTGATTTTTACCTGGTCGGATTTCTCGGTTATACGTTGCAAAAATATCAACAAATAAGTTATTTGTATCATTAAATGATCTTGCTGCAACAATTGTAATAAACAATGCAAAATAAAAACACAACATGACGACGTTTTTACTTTGAAAAGTTCGAATGCTCGTATCAGTAAGCGCGTTTTAACATTTACATGCATCGTAAATTCCATTTGCTGATTCATAAATGGTTGATTGTAAAGATAAACACCAGAAAAAAATCAATTCTACTAAAAAAAAACCTTTTAACATATTTGTTTTGTTTTGTTTTTACAATCGGAGTTGGATACAAGTTGACACTATGATAAATAAAATTTTAGCAAACAAAGAAACTATCCATTAGACATCTAAAACAGATACATTTCCATTAAAATCGGTGGCGTTAATTGTACTGTATAATAAACTTATAATAATAAAATTTTAGTTTGTTTATTGATTAATCAGCCTGGGTAGTTCTCATAACATAATAAATTTCAAAATATAATACCACAGTGTAGTGCACACATTATGTGCAAATTTTTAAATTGTTCTGAAATAAAGTATTTTTAAAAAAAACTTACACATAACAGCTAGTTGCCAAGTAACTTGATAACGAAAATACCTATTAAATTTTTATGTGCCATATGTGCACATTTCGGAAAATCATTCCGCATCAGTGACATAAAGGGCCGAAAAGGTTGATAAAAAATAATCCAAACACTTACAACTTAATGAATCGAAAGTTCCAAAATTTTTTGAATCCAAATCCAGCCAAGGGATGTTTTGCATGAAGGGACAAACCTTAGTTTTAAATAATTTATAAAAATTAAAACAAAGTTGCATATAGCATACATGCATTATATAAAACTTTAATTGCATTTGCAAAATAGTTTATAAAATATTTATACATCGTCAAAAAGAATATTTGGTTGAATGTAACATTCTAAGCACTTATCAGAGTAATCAAAATGAACGAAATAAGATACAGATAAAATAAATTTTTAGACATGCTGAGACCACAGATTATGAAAATCCGTGTTTTACACATGCTATTATGACTAATTGGTCTTATTTTTCAAAATATGAAAAATAATCGCTGTCTTAATGTTATTTAATCTTTTTGGTTTTAAAAAAAGGGCCGTTATCGTAATCTGGTAACTTTTTTAGAATTATAGTCAATATGGGTTAAATAAAAACAATGGTTGGTCTTGTTGTCTTATCGTGTTATTTATGATGCATTTAATCTATAAATACCATTAGGCAATTAAACTACTTTCATTAAAATCGACCCATCCGAGTAGACTTTATAATACATATTGTTTTATATTATAGCTGTTTAGGAATAATACAGTTCAATAAAAAATATTGAGAAATACGCAAATGAAGAGACGAAAATACAAAAAGGAACTCACTCAGACCGCCGATTACAAAGTTCCGGATTTAATAGTACGTTATCATTACATGTTTTCCGGTGTAATTAGGATATTTTCAGTGCCAGGATGATCCTGCTCTTAATTTTAAAACATTTGTTCAAATTTCAAATCTGTTAGCTGTCTTTATTAAGACATTTAATGATTAAAGACCTTTGATACACTTTTTTTTCATTTTCAAATACATGTATATTTGTTCTCTATAAGTCTTTGGCTCTGAAATGCAATTATTTTTATCAAAATAAAACCTATATTTATTACAAGCTTTATGTGAGTTTCGAGTAAATTGAGCTTATACGTGAAATTCACATTAATTGAGTTCCATGTGGTTTAAGGTTGCGAATTCATATACAATGTAAATAAATAACTAAATAAAGTGTACTGACTATCCCTAAAGCCTTTCAATAATTTTTACGAATGTTTTTCTTAGGGTATCATTTGTTTCATTATTTTATCTATTTTCAACTGTTTTGGCTTATGTTTTTCATCCATGAACTTTTTCGACCCCTAATGTCACTAATTAGAAATTATTTCCGCAATGCGCATTTATTGCACATCAAAATTTAACAGGTATTTTTGCTAGATATTTGACTTATACATTGTATGTCTTGCTGGCTCAGAGATAGAGCTTCCGCCTAGACCGGTCGTGGATTAAATTCCGGTTAAGTCATATACATTTTAAATTTAAAATTCTTCTTTTTTATCTCATGTATGACATAAAAGAAACAGCGTATCAATTGGTTTATCTATTGACAGGATATTGCCACTTGGGAGTTGTATTCTTGTCTGCGGCATTGTGAGTTAGCATGTTAAAGTCTTTCTAAGTGCGCGCTAGTTCAAGGCAGAAAAAAATTCCTAGATTAAACCTAAGAGAATTTTAACTTGTCTTCGTCAAGAACAGCTAATAATAAACACAAACATACCAGTCCATGCCTGCAAAAAATTGCTACGTTACACGTTATTTTAACAAAAAAACCAACTAATATGAACGTTGTTTATTTTAGATAAATACCATACCTGTAACATGTAAATATAAAACACAAATACATGTTAAATTTTGATGTGCCATATGTGCCTATTTCTGAAAATCATTCCTAATAATAAGTGTTAATTGTTGTATCATTAAGACATTTAAACTCCGGTTTAAGTCTGGTTAAAGACTTTCTTATTTGTCCTATAATAATTCTTTGATAAAACTCTATAACTATAGCTGTTATCTTTCTACATATGCAGTATTATCAAGCCATGTGGTGTGGTTTGTTGATTGATTTAATGCGGTTGACGCCCCAGTCAAGAATATTTCACTTATATCGAGACGTCACAAGCTTAGGTGCGCTTACGGTAAAGTGTAGGAAATGTTCTTTAACATGCCGAGTTGGCGTGGCATCGGTTTTAAAATGTCCTCCGAAGGACCCCGTGACTTCATTTCTAAATGCCGAGTGCTTGGCAAAAAAACAGTTACTTCCAATTTGTAAGTCCTTGTCAGACCCGGCTGGGGTTCGAACCCCCGACCTCACACATACGAAGCGAGCACTCTACCAACTTAGCTACATTAGTGGTACCCTAAGCTGTTTGTGTATTTAGTGGTAGAGTTAGGTATTTTTCATAACCTAAATTTAAGTACTCTTGTAAAGATTTTTACAAGAAAAACTAAGTAACTCAATAAATTTTATATCAACATTTCACATTGCAGTTAATATATATCATTTCCAAATAAAAAAACGTGTTGTAGTATTTCTATCTAATGTACAAGAACCAAAGCCATTGTTGAAGAATTTCAAAACAACTTCCAAAAAAAAAAAACAAATTTTTCTATTGTAAACTTGCTTGCTTATGCATTTTTATGGCAGAGAAAATCTGATTACTTGGATTAACCATCGACCTTTAGTAAGCGAAATGAAATTTACTTCATTAGTTAGTTTACAAACAAAATTAGCATCAAACTACGGAAGCACATCTAGCATCCTTGTATTAATTTAAAATATTGAAATTTTCAAAAAGTTGTATTTTGGTTTTTTTTATTTATTATAATCGTTCACTTTGTCGAAATATTCCATAAAAAGTTGCTAAAAAGATTTAACTTAAAAAAGTAAGTATACGAAAAAAGTCTGTTTTAAAAAACATGCATAAAATTGCAATCTGATATTTAAGGTTCTTCCATAATATTACTTTTTAACATGTTATCTCTATAAATAATATATGTCAACTATTTTTAAGGTATGATAAGTTCTTGAATTCACTTTTAAAACTTTTGTATATATCGAACCTATATAAGTATATTTATCTTTACTATGATCGTTTTATTAAAGTTATTACAATAGCTTTGCTTTTTTAAACATGTATCTTTGAACCACTCTATTATAATGCTACCTGGCTTTGAAGATCTTTACATAATGTTGTCTTTTTTAGATTTTTTATTATAGTATGACATTTTTAATTATATATATCACCTACATTTGAATGTCCGTACAACAATGTTGCTTTTCAACACATAAAATATTTCAGTTTTTCCATAATATTGCTTTGTAAACATGTACAAAAAGGCTGCCGCTGTAAATATGACACCAGCTTAAAAGGTCCGTATAGGTCCCCATAACGCTGCTTTTGAACATGTTTATCATTAAAGCCAATTCAGTAAAATTGTCAATTTTTATATTTTCATCTTTTATTCGCTTTTTATAATATTTTAATATTCGAAAGACAATATCTTTATCAATATGGATATCTTTTGTGTTTTCACTGTCCGTTTTCAATCCTCTCAAATGCGGAAAACGAAATTCTATTTTAGATATTTTACAATTAGGGACATCACGCACAAAGCTAGGACATAAATATATTTTTCAATAGTGTTTGAAACGATTTAAAGTTCTTAAGTGTCCCAATTAAAAAGTTTAAAGCCCAAGACCCCAAGAATGATTATCAAACAGATAAGATAGTTGGTTGTGTCAGCCTCACAAACAGATTCAAAAACATTCAATGTTTGCTATGTTGCTGAACCGTAATGCTCGTACATTACAATCTCCTTTCGTAAATGAATCATTCCAGTCATTGATTAAGTGAAAAACAATTCTTGTAGCCATAAAAATTTTTGCCGGACATAAATTCGCTGTATCCCATATATGCATACGGTACCCATTTAACTCTGTAGTACAAATTCAAGTTTACAGTGGTTGCTAAATTACCCTCGAGTACTTTCAGCCTTAAACTGATTCAACGTGAATTTGACAGTTACCTTGACAGGTTCACTGTGATTCCTCCTGGTCAGATTTAATGATTATACTTTGAAAAATATATCACTAGATAAGATAGATTTATCATTAAAATATCTTGCAGCAACAATTTTGATAAAGAATAAAGATCATGACCATTATTTTACTTTTAACTGGTTCGAATGTACTGTATTAATTAACAAGTGTGTTTTTGTTTCTTACTGATCAATAATGTTGAATTCCATTTTTTAATTTCTAAATGATTGACCTTAACTTAAAAGCCATTGAAATGTATGCTTTTTTTTGTCTTCGTATTTGGGTAACTGTTGGCAATATGGTAGATAAAGCTTTAGTAAAATAAGTCTTTAGACATTAAAAGCTTTTTAAAAAAGATATATTGTCTTTTAATCGATAAAATTTATTGTACTATTCATTGTACTATATGATACTCTTTTTTTCATATGTTTAATCATCTATTCATCTATATGAATCTAAACATAAACAAATGAATCTCAGTATACTAAAAAAATAGAATGTAATGCTATATCGCCACGCGTTAAAAGTACAAATGTTTGAATCTTTTTTCGTATCTTCATTCACATATTTTCCTAATATGGGATTATTTAGAGATAGAACTTCATAAGGAGTTGAATGATTTTGGCGACATTCTTCTCTCTGGATTTAACAAGGTTCTGCTTTATATGAATAAAACAGCAAATCAGCAAGCAGGGGTACACATTTTGTTAGAAATTGCATTCTCAAACAAACTCTAATATTTTATTACTGGTATATCCAGTATATTTTTGGTGGCAGTCCGTGTGCTGTTTGACAAAATAACCAAAATGAACCAAGCTAAAGACAAGACAATAGAAAATGTATATATTAGATCACAGATTATTAATCTCTGGTCTTTGTGGAAAATGCTTTCATTATTAAATTGTCTTTTTATAGAAAAAAAAAACAAAAAAATCAAGCTGTTAAAGCATCCATAAATCTTATAAGATTTTAAAAAAGGTAAATAATCATAATAGTCAGCTACTATTCACTTACCCTGTTAAATATTAAATTATCTTTAAATCATTGGCGATAATTGCAAAATACGATACTAATATTATTATAATCTATCTAAATAAATCCCCTTTTACACACATGTATTTTGTTAGGCTATAGCTGAGATTTTAATTATGGAGTTTTTCCACGCATCCAAGATTTTATTCACTTATATCAAGAAATTTACTTTTAAAACGCTATAACGTAAAGTGTTTTAGATACGTTTGTGCTTTTCAACACAGTTTTACTGAATATTTTTAAAAGAGATATACTTTATGTGTATTGATGAGCGAGGCCACTAGGAGATTTCACAAGATATTTTTGAAATATTAAGATCACGCCATGTTTTGTTTAAAGTCAACAGTGTTTCCATTAAAAATAAAATGGTATGCCTACGCTTTTTATTATTATTGTACACTTTGTCAGGTTAATGATCTAAAGGACTTCAAATGGATTTTCCTAAAATAATAACTTGTGAAAAAAAACCAGAATTTTAATTATCACCTTGTAAAAGCCCCTGGACTGTGATGATAAATTCAATATCGATAAATTGACAACTAAGTGATAGAGGTAAAAAGTTTACAAATGTTCATTTATAAAATTATCTCTCTTAAATATCCTTTCTATGAAATTGTCACCTGAATGAGTGCCTGTAAATGTAATTTCATAATGTTGCTTTTATAACGTGGGTATATAAAGTACATCTCTATTGATAAATAGAGACTTTGAAGTTCTGTAAAGTTTCTTTAAAATTTTGCTTTTATAACATGTGTATATGAAAGACATCTCTATTGATATATTACACGACTTTAAAGATCCGTACGTAAAGGTTCTTCACAATGTTGCTTTTAGAACATATGTATATAATGCACCTCTATCGATATACTTCATTACTTTAAAGTTCCATAAAGGTTCTTCGCAATTTTGTTTTAATAACATGTGTATATGAAATACATCTCTATTGATATATTACACGACTTTAAAGATCCGTACGTAAAGGTTCTTCACAATGTTGCTTTTATAACATATGTATATAATGTACCTCTATCGATATACTTCATTACTTTAAAGTTCCATAAAGGTTCTTCACAATGTTGCTTTAACAAATTGTGTATTCAAAGAACATCTCTATAAATACTAGTATAACATGACTAAATTTGAAGCTCCATATAGTTTCTTCCATAACGTTGCTTTTTGAAAACATCATTAAACCGACAACCTCTATAAATATTTTACAGGTTTTCAAAATATTAAGCTTCTTATAAAATGTATTAAAAGGCCAGCTATATGGATATGTCAATTACATTTGGAGATCTATAAAGGTTCTTCCATAATGTTGCCTTTTAACGTGTATTTAAGTCTCCAGTGTAATTGTGTCACGTGATTTTGAAACCTTGTAAAAGCATTTCGTTATCTTTCTAATTTTAATGTAGAGAAAGCCATCATTCATAAATGTCTCCCGATTTTTTGAAAATCAGTAAAGTGCTTTTATTGTTTCTTTTTAACATGCAGAGTAAATCCACATCCAATAATATCCCTCGATTTTTGATTATAATTAAAGTTCTTTCATTGTGTTGCTATATGACCATTTAAAAAAACAATCGTTATAAATGTGTCACAAACATTCAAGATTTAAAAAGACTTTTCCATAATGTTGCCTTTTAAATCTGTACATAAAGCCTGCATGTATCTGTAATTGTCACAGACATTAAAGTCTGTAAAGTTCTTCCATTATGTTGGTTTTTCAACATGAAGTTAATACCTATAAATGTCTCATGACATTGAAGTTTTTAAGTTTTGAAAAGAATTTTCCAAAATGTTTCTTTTAACATGTGTTCTTTGAAAAATGTTCCATAATGTTGCTTTTGTAACAAATGTATAACATTTTAAAAGCTAATTCTAAAAATATGTTACCTGGTTTTGAAGGCGGAAAAAGCCTTCTTTCATAGTTGCTTTGTGGACATGTATGTACAAATCAACTACTCACAAAGTCCGATTTTAAATTTCAATGTTGCAAATTTCTTGGAAAACAGTGACTGAAATTTGTATCAATTCTGTACAAATTTTAAATTTCAATGTTGAAAATTTCTAGGAAACCAATGGCTGAAATTTGTATCGATTTTGAACAATATTTAAATCTAAATCTTCTGCTGATTCTGTTTGGTCAAAAATTGTCAAACCACCTTACATTAGTTTATTGACAATGTTTACACACACACACACACACACACACACACACACACACACACACTGAACAAGTTTAAATTAAAAATTCCTCAGCAAATTTAGTTTTTCTCTTAAAATGAATGATACTTAGGCCGCAAAAGTCCACCATAATTTTGATAGCAAATGGTTTAAAAAGACATATCCTGATGAAGTTTGATACAGTTTTCTTAACACAGGTTGTTTAAATCCCCATCCTGGATTTGGCTTGCGGTAAGCAAAATACTCAAAGACGAAGTTAAATGTACATAACACTCGAGTTAAAATATATTGGTTTTTTTTCCTATGAAGTCAGTATTGGGTAAATAGTATCATACCTTTATTTATACAGTAAAACGTTTAAATTAAACACCGACATGTCTAAAGATTCTGTACAGATAAATAACAGGCTGAAATTGTAGTAAGTCAAAATCTCAAATTTCAGTTTTTCTCTACCCCATATAAAAAGTTGAGGAGAGTACTAAGAATACTCTGTCCTACATGTACAATCCCTCCACCTGTCTTTCCCAATACTAAGTCCACACAATAAACTCTTCATCCATGGATGGATTTTGATCAAACTATGAATAAATGTATACTAACATGAAATGCCAAATACCAAATTTATGTGTGACGGTGAGGGTTTAAATCTGTAGGCTAATGTTAGAGGCAGGGTATTTGATTTTTAAGAACTTTTTTGTAGAAACATACATAATTTAAGAAATATATTGGTATGACTGAAAAGTTCTCAGGATATTGCACTGTCCTAGGCTTCAAATCTTAATAATCAAAGGTTTAGTGAACCCATGGTAATGGTATCAATAGCTGCAATTTACTCAGGGTATAGTTGAGAAATGATTTACTATATTTTGATTTAATGTTATACAACTTCCAATAATAACTTAAATAATTCACACTTGATGAAATAACTTAATTATTTATTTATTTAAGATTCAAAAACAGGATAATGACATGTAACAAAATGAATTTTTTATTCAGAATGATATAAATAAAATTAACAAAATTAATGTCTATAAACTAGGCTCGAAAATGTCACTGGTCCCTGGTCCAATGGATCTGTTAAACTTTGCGCAAATTTCCACTTTTCTGGGGAAAAAAATGGTCAGTTAAGAGATTCACTGTTCCTGCACACCTGGATTGGTCTTTGGGACCTCAAGATTGGAAAAATTACTGTTTCGTGGACAGAGAATACTGTTAATAAATTTTTTTTTCAAGCCCTTATATGTTGTTGTCGAGTGTATAAAATATGTGCATTCATGATGCAGCAATGTCTTGTTAATTTCACTGTGTGGCTTTAGACTTTCCTTTAGTTGTAGCTTTTTTGTCTTTTTTCTTTAATCCATCCATGTTTCCTTTTAATAAATTTGAATAAGCCTAAAAGAACAACAAAAATAAATAAATAAAATAAAAAGAAACAATGCAAACTTTAACGTAACAAGTAAGTTAAAAAGGTAGTAAGTGAAACAGGGTTTTAATTTTTTGTCAAAATTGTTTGGCTTATATCAAGATGCTACCAGTTGCACAAATTTATATCTATGAAATATGCCTGCAGCAAATGTTAACAATCATATGTTAACTTGCAAAATTTTAAAGACTCAAAAGTAAAGAATTTTCAAAACTGAAAATTTAAATTAATTTTTTTCAAAAATCATTTTATTTATTTATGTCAAAAGATACAAGTGCATGTATTATTAATAAAACAGGTTCTTTTTTTTTAGCATAATATAAATGAATCAAATAAATTCAAATTTCTCTAATTAAAACTACTGGTATTTAAATAATAGTTTCAGGGTCATTTTTTTTTTAAAAAAAAACTTTAAAAAAAAAAAATGAAGTATCAGTTTCTGGGGGAAAAGGTTTTCTAATTGAAAAGAATTGGAACAAAATAAAGACTTAAGTTATCTACATTGCACAAAGTTAATTATAAAATTAAAATAGTTTAGTGTTACAGTTCAGCTAAAGATTAACTTTAATTATGGTTAACCATTTATGCACTTTGATTATAAGAGTTCTGTTATATATTTCCATGAGGAAAAAAACAAATTCTTACCATCTGAAATCTGTTAACATCTTTATGGTCAACCTGTAAAATAAAACATAGTGAATAAAAAAAATCTATTGAGTCATCTGGATCTTATGTATATGCCATTACAAAGCATGCAACAATTTAAGAACTGACTTTCCCGGAGTCAGCAAGCTATGAGTCAGATCTTAAAACTAGCAAATCTCGACTTACTGTGCTTCCCTTTTCATCAAATTTGCTAAATTTAATATCCGGTTCATTACTAAATGACCTCAGGAAAATAGAAGTGAGTTCTTAAATAAATCTGAATTTGAAAGCAAACTTGGTATTTGTTCAAGTGGTGTGAAACTCAACGAAATAACAAAAAGAGAAAAGAAAAAACTTTGAATCTGGATTTAGACAAATAATAATCCCATCAGGTCAGTGCTTATCTTGAATTTATAAATATGAAGTAGAGAAAAAAATGCCATAACTGAAGGGTAGGGTGGTTGAATGTTGTTTTATGTCACATCAGCAATTTTTAGCTATAAGTTATGGAACAATTTTTATTACTGGTAATCTCAAGGATTAATCTTAACACAAAACCAAGTGCTGCATGTGACCACTAAGTCTATTATACTGGTACTGGACCAATCAATTAAAGGCCTAGGACACAGAAAAAAACGTTCTCATTTGTGATTGACCACAGGTCATGGTTGTATATCTTGACTTTGGAGGCCAACTTGGCCATTAGGGAAGGAATGTAAGTTTATCACAAACATAACTCTGCCATTTCTGCTGGTTTTCTTTTATTTATCAGTTAGAAAGAACTAGAAAAAAGTAAAATGAAAGTATTTTTCTTATTCAATAACATACATGTACCACACAGCCAGCCTGACTGGGATTATAAAACAGCCTTTGAAACTCTAAGTCCAAAAATACAGGTTGTGATTTAACATTACTTACTACTGTAGATAATTTTTTATTTCCTAAAGTTGCTCGGAGTAAACATTTGTATTCATTAGGTTCTGGAACATTTCCTGTTCTAGGTTTTGGCTTTGTACGCCCATCATCTATAAGAAAAATTTAGCATGAGTAAGCAAGTGAATTATTGTTTAAATTGGCAGCAGTATTTTTGTAGCTACAGAATGTAAAAGAAACAAAATTTAGTGTTACATTTAATACATATCTCATTTACTTAATTGAAGAGTTAGACTGAATTGGTTGTGTTTAAATAGCATCAAAGGGAGATAAAAGGAGTTGAGTTGAGTAATGGTGTTTAACGTCCCAGTCAAGAATATTTCACTTATATTGAGACGTTGCCAGCTATAGGCGAAAGTGCAGAAATTTGCCTGTGCGTTGCGCTGATGGCATTATACAATAGTGTTCTTTATCGTGCCATGCCTGCCATGACACGGGACCTCATTTAATTCAAGTTCCCATTCGAAAGAACCGTGACTTTCATACCAACTGATATCAGAAAAGGTGACATATCATTTTGGCTTGAATAAAAATATAATTAAACATAATTTAAAATCTTTAAGAAAATCTAAAATTTAGTATTAACAGAACACAATCATTTTAATTATTATAGTTATAAAATTTAAACTGTTTCACCCCCTGGAACCTGTTTGCCCCATGTCATTTCATCCTAATACAAATTTGTCCTGGGTTGATTTACTCTAATTCTGATTCACCCAATTTAATGTTTAAGTATTACATTTCATATAATTTATTAAATGAAAATGCATAATTTTGTTTCTTATTGATTGAATCAAACAATGTTTCTGATTTTGATAATTGAATAAAAAAGATTTTACAGACTTTTACAGATCCTTGACCTTTCTTACTAACTTGTGAGCAGGTTTGTATTTGTGATGCAAACACCTTGCACTTTTGAAGTAAATAAAGCTGGTGGTTGAGGAATCAAAAATTTGATAGGAAAAAATACTACATTTATTATCAAAATCTAATCTAAGTATGGAATGGCTTCATATAAGACCAAAATTATAATAAATTGAATAGAAATGGGTGTGTCACTGATGGAAAAAGATCATTTTGAATTGCATCACATTCTTTTCATTGTTTATGAGTAATTTATTGTTGTGTCATAAGGACCCTTTTTAACCAATGACTCAAATATATAACATGGACAGTATGTTTAATACTTACATCTTTTCATGGTAAGTGTCAGAGATCCTGATGATTTTCCTTTCTGAAACAACTTTGTAAGTTCTGTCAAAAACTGAAAAAAAAGATCAGTGCATGTAAGTATACAAAGTTAAAATTTTATATAAAATATAGATATGTTTGTGAGTAATTTACAATTTTACATGAACTCATCAAAAACATCACTTTCATTGTCAAGTTGCATCATTTTCTATATGCAAATGTCCATAAGAGAATGTTTATGTCCACGTAAATTATTAACATTGACAATCGCATGGGGAAACAAGAATGCAGTTAGAGGTTTTTAGTTGTGACTCACCTTAAGTAAATGATATCAAGCATTATATACTAATAGTTACTTCCAAAGTACTTGGAAAGGTTTTTTTTAATTTCAAGAAATATAAGATAAACCAAATGGGCTTGTGATCTCTCTCTCTCTCTCTCTCTCTCTCTCTCTCTCTCTCTCTCTCTCTCTCTATATATATATATATATATATATATATGTCTGTTATAATAAATTATTTGTCAGTTTTAATTTGTGGAAACTTGGCAGACTCAATAGAGGTCATCATATGAGATCATACCAAATCAAACAGTCCAATAACAATGCACACATGAACAGTCTGTCATCTATACTCATTGTAACTCCAACTTCACTAGTCTACAGACTCGGAAGATATGAATTCCCAATAGGATTTTAAACTTTTTTTTGAACTAAGATCTAAATGCACACTGTCGCCAGAGACACAAGCATATATAAGAATTTCGAAAACGTTCACTTGGAATAAAAAAAAACCCTTAAGAGACAAGTCTTTTACAAATATTTCCTTACTGATTTTAAAGTAACATGGATAAAGTAACATGGGAAATGGGAATCATATGGTAAAAAGCTGGGAAGGCAGTCGAGACAGGTTAAAAACTTCACCAAAATCCTGGCCTATCGATTTACAGCCATAAACGGGATAAAATTAATAATAATAATTGATATGAACAACTGAATTTTAGTTAAGAAAAATACAGCAGTAAAACTCAGTAAGATTTACCGTGTCATTTTCCAGTAAAACCATCTTGTTTCGTGTACACTGTTCTTCTATGCCAGAAGATAGAAAACTGAACAGGTGCTCGATTTTTATAACACTTCCATCGATTGGCATAAAAATCAACAGTAATTGTCTAACGACCAATCAACTTTTGGTTTATTACAATTTTTAACCCGCATAAAAAGTAGGGACGATAATTTCCTAGGCGGTGAAACTAAATTTACCGGCTTAAGCGTCGACTATCGAAATAGTGGTTTGATTTGACATAGTTTTCGAGTGGCTAATTATGGTGGAACAAGAGACGATAACTGAAGATGAAGCTGCTCTTTATGATAGACAGATACGTCTTTGGGGACTGGACGCACAAAGACGGTGTGTGGCACGATGTGGTCCGAAGAAAGGGAGGGATGTGAAAACAGCACTTTCAAATTAATAAATACAATTGTGCATTAAGTCAAATTAAATATATTGATAATGCTTTTTATTCACATTGCCTTGCTTTTATTCTCGTGAAAATTATTATACCGAAAAATACAAGAAGTCCGTTTGTGTTTTAAACATTAAGGATAATATGGTCATACAAATTATGTGGGGGGGGGGGGGGGGGGGGGGGGGGGGGGGGGCCAAGTGGATGTAAAAGTGATAACCTAGTCTTTTCATATGTGTTGATTGGTATCCGTAGTTACTAAAAAATCACCTATTGTCTGCAAAATTTTGAGTAAGTTCATAATTAAAATTATGAAGTCTAACAAGTTTTTATTATAATGTAACAAATAAGGAAGAAATAACTAAAAAGATGCAATTCCTCACAAAATGCTTTGGTACTTTCAGGTGGTAAGAGAAATTCTGTCACAAAGCTAAAAGAACTGGACAAAAAGTCTGGTAGTAAATTACTCTCTTTTCTACTATATATAACACTTAACCAAATATGATTCAGCCCTGCTACACTAGCAATAACTAATAAATATATTTAAAATCACATTCTTGAGTGTATTGGAGAAAATAATTTGTTAAAAGTTGTAAAGTCATTTTTGTATGTACCAAGCATGCAAGGTTTAATATAGTTCAGTGGGACAGTGGTCTTGTATCTGGACTAAAAGCCATTGCTCTACTTACAGTATGATTCAATAATTTCTTTTATTACCTAATTTAATTTTATGCTATTGCAATTTTCCAAAAAATAAATAGATAAATAAAACTAATAATTTTGACTAGTTAGGCATGGACCACATCAGTCATTTTTAACTCTATTTGCCCAAAACAAAAAACTAGCTGTAAAAATCCCCAAATCTTTTAACTATTATGTCTGTATGCCATATGTATCAGAGGTCAAAGGTATGAGGTAAGATTTTAGATTTGCCCCTATCTGCCACATTTGGGATGAGTAAAGGGTATGTATCTCTCAGGAGAATGCTCAAGTTTATAATTGTATTTTTCATTTTATACTGCATGTTTTATTTCATTATATAATTATTTCAGTCTGCGTGCATCCAGAGTTTTGTTGATTGGTGTTCGGGGACTTGGTGCTGAAGTGGCAAAGAACATTGTATTATCTGGTATAAAGTCACTAACATTGATGGACCATAGTCAGGTAAATGAGACAAAGACCATAAGTAAATGATAAATGATAGGAAAATGGGATAAGACCATGGGTAAATGAGAAAGGACTGTAATCGGGTACATCTGCAAATAAGGCCATAGTTGGATAAATGAGATGAGACCATAAAGTCAGGTAAATAGATTAACACCTGGTTAGGTAAATGAGATAAGACCTAGTTATGTAAATGAGATATGACCTAATTAAGTAAATGAGATGAGATTGTTGGTAAATTTTAAGACTATTGTTAGGTACATTGTAAATAAGATGAGACTTTTGTTAGGTAAATGAGATGAGACTATTGTAAGGTAAATAATATGAGACTATTGTTAGGTAAATAAGATGAGATTATTGTAAGGAGTGAAGTGGAGTAATGGTGTTTTACGCCCCAATCAAGAATCTTTCACTTATTTTGAGGTGGTCAGTTCTTGGATGGTGGAGAAAACCAGATTGCCCAGAGAAAACCACCGAGCTCGGCAAGCGAACTGACAAACTTTCTGACCCTAGGATCAGTCCCGAGTGGGATTCGAACCCAGGTGGTGAGAGGCGCTGTGATCCATAAGCACGCACTTTAGACCACTCGACCACCGAGGCCCCACTATTGTAAGGTAATTAAGATAAGGCAATAGTAAGGTAAATGGAGAAAGGATATTTAAACTGAAATGAAAAATATTCCATTTGATATAACCACATACTGTCATTGGCTACATAATTAATCACAATGGTAAAGCAGATTTTCAGCTGTTTGTGACATTTTAATGATATCATAGATAAAGAGGTGATGTCATCCAAATGCATTTAGTTTCAAGAAGAGTTTCTTATTTACTGTTAATACATCAAGTAAGCGTGGTGAGAATTTGTCATTCATGTTTATTTATAATTATGTGTGTCTTCAAATTCTTTTAGATTACAGAAGAGGATGCATCTTCCCAGTTTTTGGTCAACAGAGCTGATGTTGGTAAAAATGTGAGTTTTTCTTTTTGTTCTGGAAATGTTTCCCCCACATATCCAGTACTTTTGTATTCCTGTAATGAACTTGTTATCTAAATAAATGTATCTTGCATCTTGTAATAGCTGTTTAATTTTTCAAAAAGTCATTACCTGTCTATGTACAGATGTAACACTTTTAAGGACAGAATGATTATATATATATATATATATATATATATATATATATTTATATCTCCACATCTCAATGCTATCTGTTAAACATGCCAAATGACCAGTGCATGACCTATTGATGGATACACAGGCCACATGACAAATCCATCTGTTACACAAGCCACATGACTAATCCATCTGCTACACATGCCACATAACAAATACATCTATTACACATGCCACATGTCCATGCAATCTGTTACACATGTCACAGAACCAATTTATCTGTTACACATGTCACATGACCAATCCATCTGTTACACATGCCACATGATCAACCCATTTGTAACTCAGCCCTCTAAGTACCTTCTACATGACCAATCCATTCCTGTCTTTGAGTTTATGAATGATTATAATGAACTCTATTTGAGTCTACCATACACCAGCAATAATGTATTATACATGTGTAACTTCCATGTGAGTGGTATTGAATTTTAGCCCTAATTGTACACCAACATGACCAGCATTGTAGTTGTGCAAATAATTAATTTACTAATAGAATGTGTGAATTTTAGCATAAGAATTCAAAACCATATTGTGCTAAATTTGCTGTAATGTTAACATTTACATTACATTGAATAACTCTTACTTCTTTACACAGGGGCCTTGGTGGCCGAGTGGTCTAAAGCTTGCTTACAGATCACATTGCCTCTCACCGCCTGGGTTAGAATCCCACTCGGGACAGATCCTAGTGTGAGAAAGTTTGTCAGTTCGCTTGCCGAAGGTCAGTGGTTTTCTCTGGGCACTCTGGTTTCCTCCACCATTCTAGAACTGACGACCTCGAAATAAGTGAAATATTCTTGACTTGGGTCATAAAACACCATTACTCCACTCCACTCTTACTTCTTTACATGTATTTTTTTTAGCGTGCTACATGTTCATTAGAAAGAACCCAGTTATTAAATCCGATGGTGGAAGTGAAAGTGGACACAGAGAGTGTATCGGACAAGAGTGATGATTATTTTACTCAGTTTGACATTGTTTGTGCAACTTGTTGTAAACCTACAGACCTCATTAGAATTAATAATATATGTGCTCAGAATGCAGTAAAGTTTTTTGCTGGTGATGTGTTTGGTTTCTATGGTTACATGTTTTCAGATTTAGGTGTACATGAATACGCTGAGTAAGTATGAATTTTTGAAAACAAAACTTGTAGTCTGGGGGGTAAACAAATCTACTGGTCTTGGGTCAGACGTCACTAGTATTTGTACTTGGACTCATAAAATTTATCTATCTTCGATGCATATTTAAAGCCAAACTTCTGAAAAATAAAACTGGGAGTCAAAGATTCATTCAAATTTTTCTTGATCATTGTAATTTTCTAACTCTTAATAGAGTGGAGTCAAAAATGAATTTTTCAACATGTATATATATATATGTTCTTAAGTTTTTGATTTTTCTTCATACAACAACTTGATTTTGATTTGAAGCTCTTAGCTTTTAAACTTTAAGTTTAATGAATGACTTCCATTAGATCCTTGAAACCACATTTACTCCTGACTTTTAGGAAGAATTAATTGTAATTTTATGATTTTCTCAGTTTTTTTTTTTTTTTTTTTTTTTTTTTTTTTTTTAAAAAAGTGCACTTAATTGCCTAAGATAAAATCCCTCTAAGGCAAGCTCTAGTGTGAGAAAGTTTGTCAACTTGTTGAAGGTCAGTGGTTCTCTCTGGGCACTCCTTTTCCTCCACCATCCCAGAACTGACTGCCTTAAACATAAGTTAAAGAATCTTGAATTGGGCTTTACTGTTACTCCAGTTTACTCCACTTCTTTTGCTAATAAGATCATAGGGATTCTTGTGATTCTGGAAGTAATAATTAAAATAATAATAATAATAATAATAATATTAATAATAAAATAAAATTAATAAATTTCATGCTTTATTAGATGTCTTACAAAAAATATTAAGCCTGGAAAGTTTATGTTCATAATTAAAAATTTAAATATAGTCACAGCATCATGGTTATGTGTACTGTATGCCTGAATGAAATTATGAATACACAGGTTAAATTGGTCCAAAATAAATGATTTAAAATTACTTGCAACATTTTTCTTGGCCCCAACAGGGAAGTCCCAAAACCAAAAGCAAAACCAACTACAGAACAAGATAATGGTGAACCAGCAGCGAAGAAATCTAAAACAGAGGAGGAACATGAAACTGTTACAGTAAAAAAGGTAAATTTTGTACATACAGTGTAAATATTAATTCATTTCTTCTAATAAAGGATCCTTTGGATGAGACCATAAAACCCAATGCCCCAACAAGCCACAACAGGCGTGGCACCTTAAAAAAGTCCTCCCTGCATATTCCCTAAGTGCATTGTTAAAGTTTCTGCCACTTCACCTATAGCTGATGACCTCTCAATATAAGTGAAATATTCTTGACTGGTACATAAAACCTCATTTAATCAATCAAATCAATCAATCTTCTATTAAACATAAATGCAAACCAAGGCCTAGTTTCATAAACATCAAAATAGATTAAGCTTAGTTTTACAAATGTCAACACAGATCAGGGACCAGTGTCACTAATGTAAGAGTAGATCAAGGCTCAGTCTCAAAAAATGAAAGTTAATCAAAGCAAGATTTCACAAGCCTTAAAGAAGATAGGACCAGTTTCAAAAACATCAAAATAGATAAGGCTTAGTTTTGCTAGCTTCAATGCAGATTATGATTCAGTTCCACAAAAGTCAAAGGAGATCAGAATGTATATATTGTCTTTCTGATTTTCATTTTGCAGTCTATGGCATTCAAAAGATTAAAAGAAGCTTTAGAAACGGACTGGACAACACCTGATGCTGTTAAAAAATTGAAGAAAACACCCAATACATACTTCATTATGAAAGGTAAATGTATTTATGTAGTGTAGATGGCCAGTACAAAACAATGCAACCTTACTATTAGGCAATTTGATCAACTACCACAGGAAGTAGATTGTTGTTCTATGAATTGCCACCAAATTCCTAATGACCAATCAGTTTCATGTTCTGAAATCAGGTGCATTCGTACTACATCCATATGTAACTCTAGTTCAACCATTTTGCTTTAGATATGGACTGGGTGACGACAGACAGTTTGAACCTTAACCCCTTCCCGTTCCTACCGGTACAATTGTACCGGTAAGCATATTTTGAGCCTATGCGTCATCGGAAAACTCCGATAACTTGGGTAATTCTGATGCAATTTTATCGCCGCATATTTTATTTGAATCTGTAAAACTTGCTGTAAATAATGATATATTTTTCTAAGAGCAAATATTAATCTATAATGAAATATCTTCAATTTAAAACGCCGACGACAAAATATTTTCCTCCATTTTCAGGAGAGAATCGTACTTTTACACCGATTTTGAAAGACATTATTCACTTCATCGTCATTTCTTAAATAAGCAACAAATATTTAAAACTTGCATACCACAGTATTCACAATTATTTAAGCTTTTTTACAATATGTCTTTCAAATTTAGAAAATCAACATACAGGTCATAGCAACCAATAATATGGAACGGTCACTTTTTTCAAGCTTGAAATTTTTAGCTACTCCGTCGGAAAATGACATTTTTTTCATTTCATGAATTTTTCTCATGAATAAAACTTCAAATAGGGAAAACAAAACCTATATTCGAAAAATTCACATTTTTTTCTTTAATTTGGTACAATTTTAAAAAAGATTTATTCTCCGTATTGTATTTTATTTACCGCGTGAAGGTACGACCTTGACGCTATTTTTTTAAAAATGTGGAGTAAGATTGTTTATCTATCATACGCAACTTTCTGGTACGTCATATTTATTGTGTCACTTTTTACATTATCACACTTTAGTTATTTTTTAAATTTATAATGTCATGATTCATGCCAAAACCAACAGAATTTATTATATTTTTATTTTGGGGGAAAAAAATGTCATCTTTGATCACTTTTTAGACCTTCTGCTGACCATTTTCACAGTGAAATACTTGCCCGGTAGAAAATTTCTTTTACGCCGTCACGGCTGGACATGTTAAAGAAATGAATCCAGTCAGTGTGTGTCATGAAAATACAATAACAATAAACATATTACAGTAATAATAATTCATGCAGTTTATGAATTCCTTCAATATTTTCAAACATAATTTTGTTTTGATAGATATTACTGGGGAAAAGACAGAAAAACGTGCATACAGAGTAGCATATCATTTAAGTATTGATAGAGCGCGCCGATAGCATGTCTTCTACTACGTCCGTATCATATTTGTAAATAAAAGAGGTCAAATATTAGATCGTTGATTTTGAAAGAATGTTTTTGTTTATTTGTGTAGTGTTTCAAAAACATTGTCCAATGATAAAAACACAAGCCGAACTTTGACCAATTTAGCAGTATGCTTGTAATGTTGTGACCACAGTGGCTGAGTGGATAAGGTGCTGGTCGTCCAACCTCTAGTCTTTTTCAATATTTTGTTGGTTCGACCTCGGTCGACTGCAAGTGAGAAAGGGGTTTTCCCTGTCGTAGACATTTACTTTTGGTTCGGTACCAATATTACAAATGAGGGGACTACTATGTTTGTCTGTGGTATAGAGGGTGCTGAATCACTCTAAAGGTCGTGGACACTATTAAAAGCACATCTTTGATCTTTTACAAGAATTTAATTGACACGAGTTGAGATTTTTTCTTGATATGAATAAGAAGAAAAAAATACCATCGCGAAAAACAATAAAAACCATAGAAATTAAAATAAATAAATAAATAAATAAATTTAAAAAACCACATGGCACAGCTCACTTTACAATAACATTTGATTGAGTCAATTTTATTGAAAATTATTTTAAGGAACTATTATTTAAAATTTGAAAGAAATGAACAAGAATTGAAAATTACCTTTACATAATTTTAATGTAACTGTCATAATGCATTTGTTAATGTATTTAACGATAAAATTTAAAAAATACATTATGACAAAACTAAATGATGGAGATATATGGACAGGTTGTTTTAAAAATAGTGTCAATTCATGATTCAAGTATCTTGAATTCAGAGTAAAAGCTTCAGTGTCCAAGTGGTCTATAGCGTATGAGGCGCCGTTCTATATTTATTCACTATTTTAACATATGCTTAATTCATTTATGGATATCCATAAATCGAATTTAACATATGTAAAATTATTTTAAGATATCCAAAAATAATTTTGCATATGCATAAATAGATTTTTGGATATCCATAAAACGATTTTTAGATATCCATAAAACGATTTTTGCATATGCAAAAATACATTTTAATATATGCAAAAAATACCGACTATAATTGCATACGCAAAAATACATTTTAACATCAATTTTTGGATATCCATAAATCGATTTTTGAATATGAAAATAGTCGGTATTTTTGCATATGCATAAATCGATTTATGGATATCCATAAATGGCGAGTGTAAAAAGATTTCTCCCCCTCTATTTAGTGCGGCACCTCTGTATTCTATATAACTGTTCGTTCTTTCGTGGTATTGTATAAACACTAAAATTTATAAATATGCGTAGGCTTATATTTTTCACTTAAATCGATGGAAAAGTCTTTCTATAATCCATACTGAAAAATTACGATTTTTATTTGCCACAAGGAAGAAATAGTATTCACTCAATATACAGGAAAGTATTTACTTCGGGATTGGTAATTGGGGAGAACTCAGTATCTTAAAATTTCACAAATTTATTTTTGGATATCCATTAATCGATTTTTGCATATGCATAAATGCCAACGATTTTTGGATATCCATAAATCGATTTTTGCATATGCATAAATCGATTTATGGATATCCATTAAACGATTTTTAGATATCCATAAATCGATTTTTAGATATGCAAAAATACCGACTATTTTTGCATATGCAAAAATCGATTTATGGATATCCAAAAATCGATTTATGGATATCCATAAATCGATTTATGCATATGTTAAAATAGTGAATAAATATAGAAACGGCGCCTCATAATAGCGTGAGTCTCAGCCTAGGTTTAAATCCTACTCAAGACAGATCCAATTCTGAAAAAGTTTGTCATTTGATATGTCGACAGTCTTTTCTTAGTACATTTTGGTTTCCTCTACCATACCATAACTGACCGCCTCGTAACCACCTACGCCACTGACAGATACCAACAACTTATATTATTGGATAAATGAACTTTAAAACCTTAACAATGGAGTCACAGTCCCTTCATTGACAAACCAAATAGAGTTAAAACAGATTTTTAAACAAAATCACAAATTTTGACCATATGATTGTGTATTGTTACGTTGATACATTCATAGACCAAAATCGTGACTATTATTTTTTTTGAACTCCTTACAAAGAAAAAGATAGGCACTGTCAAGTTAAAACGCCTTGTTTTTTCACATTTATGTGTTAAAATAAATAAATAAATAAATTTATAAATAAATAAATAACGAGAGAGAGAGAGAGAGAGAGAGAGAGAGAGAGAGAGAGAGATAGAATAATTTCAGCAGTTTCTACTGCATTTTGTCATAATATCAATAGTATCATACCTTTAAAAACACAATAAAAAATCTAGGTCTTTTTAGACATTTCTATTGTCAGCATAAAATATCAACTTGCAGATTTATGTATATGAATAACTGAACTTGGATAAAATAATTCAATATTGAACACAATATATTTCAAGTTGTAAGTCTATTTGTTAAATTTGTCATATTATATATTGTTATATATTGTCCAATCGTTTCTGTTCACAGTATTCATTCAGTGTGTTTTGGCTTACACTACTGAATTGTTGTCAATAAATAATGTACGGTCGTGCCAAGGACTTCATTTTTTCCTGGTCTGAGAACTATATTTTCCTTCAACTTACATGTAACAAATGTAGTTTTTTTTCTGGATATTTTAATAAGACCGGTCCGCAAAAGGACAATAAATCTTGACTGAAACGTTCTGTTAAAATAGAAGGGACCATGTACATCTGAAAACTTGTAATTTGAAATACAAAATGTAACAAAATGAGAATATGCAATAAAGAACCTTATTTGTGCTTATACTTCTTTTGGCAACTACAGGCCTTCTACCGTGTTTAATTAACCATATTTTGTTTCTAATGTTTCTTACTTGATCGTAAATAGTGAACTCATGTTTCGTCACCAGTAACAATGTTTGCAAATTGTCTTTGATTGAATTTAGGAAGCATTTTTAACAATTGCTTAGTGGTTTGTACTCGTACCCGTTTTTGGTCATCTATTAATATATGCGGAAAACATCTGACAGAAATCTTTCGAACTTTTAAAATACGCTTCAAAATGAAATAGACCCGCGACAGAGATATGCGAACAGCTTTGGCAATATCACGAATTGTATATCTGCCATCACTTTCAATTATTTCCCTGACAATTGTCTTGTCTGTTACCTCACAAGTCTGTCAAAGTTTGCTGTATCTTTGACGGACTCTGTGCATGTCAAAAATTTCTTTCTCCACCTGCTAACCATCTCATGATATACCTTACCAGACCCATACACTTTCCTCAATTAAGTCAAAATCTTTATTACACAATGAACTAGTTTTGTGCGAACTTTTATATGAGCTTCAATTTTTTCAATATTCTCAACCTGTTTTCCATTTTTACAACAGTGGTCAAAGAAACTTGCTCTATTGAAATGGCTATAATTTTTAAACTATGTTGAGCTGAAGACACGTGTTATGCTGTTGAAAAGGTATTGAATAGAGATATTCAAACGTATCATCATCAACAAAATCGCGCAAAGCGTAATCGCTCTGTGATACAATAACAGTACATATCGAACAGTCCTCGTATAGAGTCATATGCTGAATAAAAGGCCAAACTTGCCACCTAGAGGCGCGTAGTTTATTTATGAATTATTAGTAACGAGTCCAATGAACAGAATGTAATGAAAGTAAATATACAAATTTAGGATTTATTTGACAAGTAAGCCTTTGCTCTGAATTTCTTGTTATTCATGGTCTTTTAACCTTAAACACGTCTCTCTCTCTCTCTCTCTCTCTCTCTCTCTCTGGTTTTAAATCTTTCTCTAAATCCCAAATACATGCAGTAACATATGTTTGATAAAGCATTACAATTGACTAATCAAATTTTCCACCGATACTTCATTTAAACCCTGCGATTTAAACAACAACGAAAGATTTGACCTTTGACCTTTTGGTCGCCATGGCAAATGTGTAATTATTCCATGACACAAGGAGTCTTTCGGTATTCGTTTATATTTAATACTAAAACAGTCATCTGACCTTATCTGTACACATAAATGCAATAAATGGAAAAATAAGCAGCAGCAAAACAGATCAATTTTCTCTATGTTTCTTGATTAAGGTTGACTTTTGACCTAAGGTCACGTGACGTTTATACTATTTTAAGAACGTCTGATATGACATTAAACAATGTTGATTCTAGAATTATAGTTTCTGTGTTAGTTTATTACAGTTATCGGACCTTATCTGCACACATAAATGCAATAAATGGAAAAATAAGCAGCAAACAGGTCAATTTTCTCTCAAATTCTTGATTTAGATTGACCTTTGACCTAAGGTCACGTGACCTTTTATGCTATTTTAAGAACGTCTGATTCGGCATTAAAGAGTGCTAATACTAAAATGTTAGTTTCTGTGTTAGTTTATTACAATCGTTTAATGGGTCTGTTAATAGGTAACTTAATGTTGATTATAATGCTTTTTTAGCATAGAATTTGGTAAAAAGTGCTTTTGACCTTTGACCTTCTGGTTGCTATTGACAATGGCCAATTTTCAAAATTTTAATAGTTATGTTTAAAGAACTAAATAGACTTCAAGTATCAAGAGTCACTTTACACTATTTGTACAAATGATAGAAACAATTCAGATATTTGTTACGAAAATGACCAATTTTACCCTTAAAATCATTATTTATGTTGACCTTTGACCCCAGATTACGTGACATATTTTCTATTTTTAGAAACGGCAATCATTTTAAAATCTTGTCCGGCAAATATACTCTACAATGGTACCACACATCATAGCATTGTCTTTTACATCCATCATGTTATTTACAGTTATAAGACTGCCCCAGAAATCCCGTGTAAAATTCACATTTTATCCAGAACGGGAAAGGGTTAAGCTGCTAATTTGCATATTGCCCCAATAACATGCCAATGAAAAAAGTTACGAAAAAAAACCCGTTAAATATATTAAAAGGCCAGAGTTCTACATTCCATATACCAAATTTGAACCCAAGTTATAAATAAACATTATTTTTTTGTTCTATTTATAGTAACAGTGTCCATCTTGGATTTAGGATCGGGCTGAAAATTACAAATTTAATCTACTCCACCAAGGGACCTTCCACACCAAATTTGGTTTCATTTGGTCATGTGGTTCTGAGAACAAGATTGAAGTTAACGCATCCATGCATGCACACATGCATGCACGAACACTTCGCTATGCCATAGGCTCAACTGGCTATATATAGCCAGTTGAGCTAAAAAATATAGCAGTTGACAAAAGGACAATGTAATACACCTGTACATCTAGTAAATTAAAAACTTAAGAAATTTAGCAAATATTTTAATATTGGATGCCAAAATAATGCTCATGCTGGGATTACAAAATAAGCACTACTGTACATTTTTACCTAAATGGTAGAAAGGCATAGTAACTTTCATTAAGTCTTTAAAAATATGAAATTCTTTCATAGAGGGTAACATTTTAGGAACCTTTTACATTAAAAGCCCAAACTGATGCTTATGAAGATTGCCATAAGCCATAAGAGCATAGATCAGTTTATTTTATACAAACAGTTTACTAAGAGAATCTTTTGTAGAGGATGACAACATATGGAACCTTTTATAATTGGAAGCCAATATTGATGCTTAAGAATATTGCCATTGACTATAAAGTGTAGATAGGAATATATCAACAGCACTTTAAATGTAAGTGATATAAATGAAATATTATTAACAGAAATAATCAATCCCATGAAGTCAATTATCCGCTTGATTTATTTATATTACTGTTAAATACACCAATACACATCACTTATTGTGTTCCACTAAGCTAGATTCTAAATCAATTAAAAATAAATTGCTGTAAAAGAGCAGCAAGCATTCATGTATGACTAAAATGAATATACCTAAATCACAAAAAATAAAACAACTTGTAAATTAGCAAAATATCAATACATTATGTGTTTTTATGCTTATGATTTTTCAACTTTTGAACATATGTTACAAATTGCTTTTCAGTTTTTATATTTTTACTTGATCATGAATTTCAACAAAATGGATTTGCTTTTTCAATTGTTCATAAGCAAAGGCTACCTAATCATTACCATTCATGATGTACAAGATATAAAACCATCTGTATCAATTTAAAGGGGATCCATACTTGATTTGCAGTGGTTTGTATTTATTTTTTCTTTTTTGAGTTGGTCAATAGAGTTTGACATTAAACTTACAAGATAATAAAATCTACATGTAATTAAAATATTTTCAATAATTAATCTTTTATGAATATTGATTGGTATAAAACGAAAATTAAAAAGTGTTCTGAAAATGAATTTGCAATAAAAATTACTAACTGAAGCCTTTATTATCTCCAGTTTAATGATTAGAGTTGTTCACCTCATCATGAAGTCGTTAAAACAAATTTATATCTGAAGAGACTTCGATAAATCAAGTTTCTTTTTTTTTAAATTAGATTTCAACCCTACATGTATTATTGCCCAATCTGAAAAATAAATTTTTTAATGTATTAAAATCTGTAACATGAAGGATGTTCATCCAAATCAATATTTTTAAAATTAAATTTCAACCCTACATGTATAATTACCCAATCTGAGAAAATGAGTTTTTTTAATGTATTAAAATCTGCAACATGAAAAATGCATCACTTGTTATCCTTGCTATATTATCTACTGGCTATAGCAAGAGTATAGTTTACCAGAACATTTACATGTAATAAGGGGATCCCCTTAATTTGATTTTGAACAAGTCAATGTTCTGGGTGTTTTTCAAGCACAAAGACAAACATGGATACCCACACACTGCCTTATTTAACAATCAAATGATAAAATGAACATACCAAAAACCAATTTTAAAAGCTTTGAAATTTAATTTCTGTAAGTAAAACACAATAAAACATGGGTTCTTGATAACCCTATTAGTTGAAGTTTCTAAGAATATCAAAGGTAAACCATAATAATACAAATTTGTGTTTGTGTGTGGCAGATACAGCTGTTCACCAGACGTTGCCGGTTCTATAATTGGAAACCTTCCAGAAAGTAAAGACAAAATTAATTACAGTGTAAACAAAACAGCCTTCAAATACAACTAAACAAATTAAAATTAGTAAATAAAGTGCTTCATTATCAATTCCTCTAAAATCTTAAATGTTAATCTATTCACACTAAAAAATCACTCTGCAAATACTGGTTTCTAAACATTATTTGCAACAGAGCTAGTACAAGGCTTTTTCTACCTTCTTTATAAAGAGACTTGAATATATTACTTTGGTAATTTTAGTACATTTAAATTTTAATTGAATCAGTTAAGATTTAAACTATTTTACTTTTAAAATGAAAATTTATAAAATCTGAAGTGAAAATAAGAATAAATTTTAAAAAATCAAGCAGACATCATACCAATATTGAACCTAAAAAACTTGATGTGATAAATGATTGAGTAATCATAGATATACAACATATAAGTAAAATATATCTTATACCTAGAAATTTACTGTTGAGAAGTAAATAGGATAAAGCAGAATAATGAATTTTAAACTCCAGTCAAGATTATTCTACTCAAACAGAGATGGTCAGTTTAGGCAAGGTGAAGATATAAGAATGCCTGTAGAAAACCACCGGTCTTTTGCAAATTAACTTTAGAATTTGCCCAAAATGAGATACAAACCTAGGTGCTGAAAGAGGATGTAATCTGTAAGTGCATGTTTTTGACTTTTCAGCCACATAGGTCTTACAATATACATTATACCTGTAGGAGAATCACTGACTTTATGTCACATCAAAATCAGAGATCCTAATATCCTCAAAGATCACTTGCAGACATTAGTACATACAGGCTTTTAAATTTTATGTAAGAGGTTGTGTTAAGTTTTTCTATGTATTTAAAATTGCTGTTATCTGGAAATATGGTGTAAGTATAAACCTGATAGCTTGTTATGCAATGATTCTTAAATACAATGATATGTCATTTAAGGTATTTTTGTTTATGGTCAGAAAATGTGTAAAGAAGCTTTAGATAAATGTCAAGATTATTCCTTCAAGCTGTCTAATAATAAAATATTCAAGCTTCTAAGCCTTTCTGTTCAAGACCAAAAGCTGTTTAAAGGTTTTTACTTTTGAATGTTATTATGATCTTAAATAAAAGTCAAGGTGAACATATAGTATTGTCAATTATGTCAAAAGATCAATTGTTAAGTGGTACATGTATCTTTGACATGGTATCTAATCATGTCTATTGTTCTTGTATCCAGGAATTGAAAATTCAAACTAATCATACGACAAGACTTACATGTACCCTTTTCTCCCTTCAGATCACCAGTGAACTCTGACAAGTTCTTATTTTGACTAGGAGAAATTCTACAGCCAAGGGTATTTTGTTTGGATATACAAAATGCATATATTTTTTATGCATGTGTGTACAAAATGCATATATAATTTCATGTATGTGTATACATCTGGTTGCATATCTGTTCATACAAAATAATTAGGACCTGTGTTGCTGCACAGTATATAAATCAATCAGTCATCACCAAATGATACTATCACTACCACACCTAAAGAAACATAAGTTGCACAAAAACTTCAATTTATAACACTATTAGATGATGCATATTTTAAATTTTATAATATTGTAATATTTAGAAAACAAAATTTTACATTTCCAAATATCAGGTTCATTCAAAAACATCAAACATTAATGATTAAATAATTCATACTGTATGCTTTTGTACTTCAAATAGTTTGTATGCTTCAATGGAAAGAAGATTATGTAGTTTTCTAGCTTTAAGCAGAGCTAGATCTGAGCTTCTTCAGAGAAAAAGTTTTTAAAAAAAGTTGATAAAATATCTTAGAATATATCCATCCAAAAGCATGTCACTAAATTCTAAAAAATGGTTTTACTTATGACTGGTCACTCAAGGAGATATGCATTGGTCACTGGCTAATTCAGACTATAGCTTAAAATCTTTTCCAAAAATGTTTTTGAGAAAGTCCCCAAACCCAAAACACTGCACATGTAATTATGTAAACAATCTGAAATGCACTATAAATACAAATTATAGAACATTCAAATTAAGGTCATTAA
The DNA here is from genome assembly GCA_029721355.1 of Tegillarca granosa. Lineage (NCBI taxonomy): Eukaryota > Metazoa > Mollusca > Bivalvia > Arcoida > Arcidae > Tegillarca > Tegillarca granosa. The sequence goes on from CM056595.1 coordinate 23,302,638, forward strand.
ATTATGTGCTAGGCCACATTAAAAAGTTCAATGTTTATTTTCTTAGAAGACTGCACATACCATACTCTGAAACTCAAATATTTTGATGGACCAAACCAAGAGTTGATTAATAAATTGAATGGAGTTATTATTACCTGTCAAGAATATTTTATTAATATTGAGAAGCCACCAGTTATTGGTGAACTGGCAGAAATGTGGATTTTTGCAATATGCTCAGGGAAATGTGAAGGGAGGTCTCCTTGGTGTGCCATGCATGATGTGAGACAGGGCATCAGTTTTTAAAGTCTCATCTGAAAGACCCTGTGACTTTCTAAATGTCCAGTGGTGGGGAAAGAACAGTCATTACCTATTTCAAATCTTGGTCAGACCTGGCCAGTGTTTGAACCACAACCTTCCACATACGAAGGGAGCACTATACTAACTCAAAGACTGCAGCTTTATTATCATTCAATTTTAGCATGATATACCATAGATATTAGGTATTGTATTCTGGAATTTAAATACCTGTTCCCTTAAATAACAAAATGAAACACTGTAGACACATTTAGGGCAGTTATGATAAGAATAACTGGTACACACTTATTCCAATAATGTAATTTAAATACTATGAGGGCAAAGATCTCCAAACTTTATACTCTATTTAAGTCTTAACCTATGATGTTTAACATCAAAAGATAAGCATTTGTACTGAAACTGAAAATCTGCCGACCAAACTCTATAAAATGTGAAATGCATGCCTTTATTAAAAGAAAAAATTTAAACTGTTATGTATAAAAAATTGTCAAAATGTATAATCATAAAAATAATTCTATGTAATATAATTCTATAATTTATAAAATTATGTGCTGTAATACACACTTGTTTCTATGAATAAAAATAGTCAAGTAATTACTATAAAATAACAGTAACCACTCATTTTTTTATTCACAGAAATTTGGTGCAATACTAGACTAGCAAAGAGTAGAATGCAATACAGGGCAAGTTTTAAAACAGGACACAAGAATATATGATGCAATTAAAGGAAGTACATGTATCATTACAGGATGCAATGTACAAGATAAGAAATATATATAACAGGATGGAAAGCCAAAATTTGATAGTGCAAACACCTGGATGCAAAGAACAAGAACATCAAAACAGGTTGCAACTAGCAAAGAACAGGATGTTATGTATCCAAGACAAAAAACAATCAAAAGAAGATCAGTCATGCTAAAATAAAAATTATGCTCAAGTATTATGTTTAAAAATGGGGTTAAATGATAAAATAGGAACTGTAAAAAACAGAATCTTTAGTAAACTGCAAACCTGCCCAATAACTGAACCACTGTGATTCATAGCTGTCAAGGCCCTTTAAGAATCATGCATGTGATAATCTATCATCACTAGGGGGCATGCTCCCATTAAATTTTTTTAAAACAATAGTGTAAAATCATGATTTCTCGTACATTTTAGGGTAACAAATTACCAGTTTTAACCATATTCAACTACCCATCCAATTGTTGTCATGTAGTTTCCCCTAACGAAAAATAGGATTTATGAGTTACCGGCAGCTGAAATTATCTTTATCATATTAAACATGATACTTTTACTCACCGGTTACTAAACTCGTACAACTTATATAGGGTATCAGTTTTTCATTTTCCAGATTATGTGTGTGTTTAGAAAAATTTTGCCTGTGAGCCTGATTAGCTTCAAAAATGCATGTGACACATGCACAATTCGTGTGACTTGAGATGATCTAGGACATAACATTAAACCAAAAATCTATTGTACTTAAACAAAATCTTTAATCTCAAAGGTGTTCAGTTTAGACAGTTTCCACAAAAGTCTCTAAAACCAAAACAAACAATGATAAATTATTGATTCAATGTAGAGAACTATAACCATTCCAAAAATCTAATAAAACGTTGTAAATAAATGCTGAGGACATGAATTTTCCAGAAATTTCATCATTTCAAAAAAAATACAGTTTGCTTTAAATGTCATATAAATCTTTAGTTTAGATTATTCCCACAAGAAAAAAATCAATGATATAATACACTGTCTGTTTACAAACAATAGGAAATCACATTATTTGTGTAAAATAAAACAGTTAATTCTGTTACATAAAAATCAATGCTTACCATTTACAATGTAACAGGAGTACAAGCTTTAGATAATAAAGAAATTATACTAAATCACATTTTAGTTGAATCTCTTATTATATGTAAAATTTATTTTGATTTTTGAATATATTTTTATTGAAAAACTCTAAAGTACTGGTAGTAAATGCAAAGTTGATTTCAGAATTTTTTGTTTGTTAAATTCACCCCTACATGCAAGATTGATTCATGCAATATTTTATTTTAAAACACTACCCATTAAATGACCAATTTATTTTGAAAGCACCAGTATATACAGAACTGATTTCTGAAATACAAAATTTCCAACAATTTGCACACATGTACTTGGTAAACACCAAAACTAAACAGCAACATGTATGAAACCAAAATGACAATCAAGGCACATAATAGACATAAAATGAAACCACTGATCATTATCAAAGTCTCAAATATCCATCAAGCTTTCAATGTCATCAAAGCATATAAAGGGCAATAATGAACTCAATGAGGTATTAGAAAATGTATTAGAAAGATATTGCAAGAGTAAGTATTAAAAAGAATAAACTGAAAATACAGTTAGCACAACAATGAGGTCTGATTAAAGCTAGGAGAAGAGGACACTGCTTAAGTAAGTATTAAAATAAATGAACTTAAAATATAGACAGCAGAACAATTAGGTTGATTAGAGTTAGGGTGTGGGCAATGATTACATAACTCCCAAAACACTTCAGGGTCCACATTATGGCAATTTCACCTAATGTCTATCAACAGCTATTATTCATTTTATATCATTTGGTTTTGTCTGTATCATTGTGACATGACCACTTACTTCAGATGGTATACATCAATATTGATGTACTTATATATGAAGATAAATCCTCAGTAGTTGACAGCAGCGATATAAATTCAATACCAGGAGAGGACTTACACATCGGGAAAACTTATATATCAAGGTGATCTACCCCATGGGAAACATCCTGGTCCCATTTCAAACTAATAAATCCATAGAACTATTACCGGTATATGGTTTTACTGAAGCCAAATGGTTGACAATAGAGACATAAATGACCATATTTACCATGTTCTATTACGGAGCACTTTCTTGTCCCATTTCAAACCTATTTAGAATTTAATGGATTTTCTTAAGATTATGCAAACTTTTTTTGAAACAATGAGGTTTATTTTAACTTCAATGTTTGCAAGAAGATTTTTACTTTTGCTGTTATGTGAAATAAGTAGTGACCATCAAACTAGCTAATTTCCATGTTGATGATGTAAGTGCATCATAAACAATGTCACTGCATCAGAGTTGTGCCAATTAATCAATACAATAATATAATCAATGTCCCAATTCATTTTCTTGCATAATTAATCAAAACTATCATATTCTGTAGTAAATGATCATAATTTAAACAATGACAGTGCATTATCATATCTTCGGAGGTTTGTTGTTTTCTAGAGATTGTGTGGATTTCATGTTATTAATGCTTCTTCTCACCAAAGGGTATAATCATAACTTAAAATATATGTTCTGTTTGTTTGTTTTTTTTTTGTTTGTTTGGTTTGGTTTGGTTTGTTGTTTTTTTTAATTTTTTTTTCCTTTTTTTTTTAAATGGAGTGTGTTCATATGGATTTAGCTATTACAAGTTACAGTATAACTTTGGTTACAAAACTTAAAAGACCTCTTAATCAAATAACCAGAAAAGGCATGATAGTGGTTGGGTTTTGGCACCAATTTATGCTACAATATAAATCAAGATGGTAGATGGTATAGCCTTATTAAAAGCCCCACAATAATTTTGCTATCTCACATATCATACAGTAATAATTATAAGTCCCAACATCTTTTTATAAGTTTTTTTTTAAAGTCTCGCCCATTTTATTGCCAAACCCCTTTATAATAATGCAAAATCTGACTGTCTAGTGGCACAAAATAGAGGTTTTACTTTACAATTAGGAGTCTTGGGGTACTAAGGTTCATCCCAAAATAACATTTTACTCAAGGTTACTATTCTATGACCTGATAGGTATAGGTCAGTATAATAAGTTATACACCAATGTACTTGTTTATGAATGAATAGTACAAACT